>MNCI01020154.1:25973-52761 GCA_015680685.1 Gnetum montanum | reverse complement strand
GAGATGAACTTCATTAGCAAAGGTGCAATCAAAGAAAAGCTAATTGCCCTCAAGTCTTCATCAAAGGAGAAGGAGCCATTGGAACATGAAGCAAATAGTGAAGATGAATTGGATTTCTTGTCAAGGACAGTACAAAGATTACTTGCATGGAAAGGAAAAAGCTTCAATTAATCAAGCATCAAAGGTAAAGAAAAAGGTAAGAGTTTTAAAAGTTCAAATATTGATGCATTCTTTATAGAATGTTGGGTTTGTAGTGGAAGAGGCCATGTGATGTTTGAATTCCCTAGTGATGGTAGGTTTCAAAGGAAAGATCAATTAGAAGCCTATTCAAAAGAGAAAAATTTCTAACCCAGCTAGAATGAAGGTGAACAAAGTAACATTGATGATACTACAGCTAATTCACATCTTATATGCATGGCTCTTATTGATTGTGATCCTTCAATGAAAATCGAAGAACCTAAAGGAGCCATAGAAGAAAGGTATGATCTATTATGAAATTAGATTTTATCTTTTTAAAATTTATGCATCAAATTAAAAAAGTTCTTAAATGATAAATATTTAGAGTTATCTCAACTTAATCAAAACTACTTGAATCTTGCAAAAGAAAACTAAGATCTAAGGGCTAAGAATCAAAAGCTAACCTCATCTTATGAGAAAATCATAAAAGAGCTTGCAAATACGAAGCTTGTAAATGAAAGACTTGTTAAAGAGAAAGAATCCCTTTGTATAGTTTTAGGACAAGGAAGAGATCCACATGATAAAAATGAACTTGGAAGTCATCAACAAGCAGAAGCATCCTTGAGTACTTCATTTAAACAAGAATGATCCTCAATTACTTCATTCAAACAAAACTATGTTCCAAGGTTTAATGATTTTTCTCATGTAAGAAAAATTAAATGTTATTACTGTGGTAAGTTTGGGCATAAACAAGCTAATTGTCATTTTAAACATTATCACATGAGTACTTTCTCATATAATATGACTCCTTGGTCTTATCCAATAGGGCCTAGAAAGAATACCTTTCAAGTCAATAATGTTTAGAGGATCAAACAAAAAGGAGAGGAGGAAAGAGCTTACTCAAATAATTTCAAAAAAGGAAATCAAAATTTTTGAGATACAAGAGGTCTATATCAAGAGAGAAGGAACTTTGAAAGGAGAACGTCATTTCCAATATATGCAGACTTCATGATAGAGAGTAAGCAAGATAAAGAGAAGTAAGTCTTTATTCATTTGCTTGCTAGACTTAGTGTAGGTTAGTTTATGTTAGTAGTTAGAAACTTGATTAAATGGATGCTATTAAAAATATTTGCTTATCCAAGGAAAATCTCACTTGATCTTGCAAGATGTTGAGCTGCAGATGAAAGCATATGACCATCAAAATTCTAATGGATTTTAATGTGAATTATCTCAAGGGAGTATCAAGGTACAAAAACTCACAAGGTAGGGTTGGGTAAGAACATATACATATGCCTTGTGATTTAGCTAATATGATGACGATATTATGCATATATTATTTTTTGGGTTGTAAAAGTACATATCTATTGGAAAAATCAATTTTTGGGCCCTTAACTAGTATGTAGTGGTTTCATGAATCTTGACTATTATTCAAGAAGCTCTTTGTTGAACATATAAAGGAAAATTATTATCTACATTAAAAGTTTTGAAAAATATCTTTTATACTACTAATGTAAAGCTTTGCTATCCAAAAGTCTCCATGCTTGATCTTGGTATGATATTATAGATGCACATGAATGTGTATCTACAAAGGAAAGAAGACCCATTAAAGGAAACTCATGTAATAGATGCATTATAAAAGTTGGAAACTATTCTTGCTACTATGAGTTTTGAATTCTTAATGTCTAATCATAGTTCCCTTCTTGTTAAAAAGGTTTCTTATCTAGGAGAAAATTGTTGGTGTTTTCCATTTGCATTAAAATTGGTTGTATGATGGTTTTACTATTAAATTACATCTCTAATGAGAGACCTTAGTCTCCACATCTCTAATGCAAAGATATTTTTAAGCCAAAATTGTTGTTCAGTCCATCCTATGTTTTTGAGAAAAATCAAGATTGCATCTCTGTAAGCTGATCCTAAAAGTCTCAAGGGGAGAATGCCACTCTCTCTACAATTGAAGCTTAAAGTTAGGAAGAAATTAGCATATAATCAGGGGAAGCATTTACGTCATCAATGATTATCATCTTTTATGGTCATAAATGTTAGGGGAGCCTTCAGATATTTTCACTAAGGCACTTAGGTTGCAAGACTTCCTATTTTAGCACCCATAGTAGAATATGAACAAGAAAGAGTTTATTCTTACTTAAATCTTGTAAAGTTTCTAACGTAAAAGTGTATGTAGTTTTTGGTCAAAATTTTTAAATCTTTTACCTTAAAATGGTGTTTTTTGGTGTAAGCACTTGGAATTGACATAGTTATATTAATTTGCTTTATGAGCACTATGTTAAGGATATGATGGATTATGCCTAACATTTTGTTAGTGAGATTATACCATTTTGACTATTATTATTTTGAATATGAGGTCTTCATTGGAAATATCAGCTGTATCTCTCTCTTGTTGGTAATGAAATTCTATAAGTAGCAAGAGAAGCTATTCATATTCATTTTCAATAAAATATTCAAGAATATCATGAAATTTATGGTCAAAATATTATTGAATAAGTTACCCTGAAATATAGTTTAAGATGGTATTGGACATGTTCATATTAAATTATTTTATGAAGGTCTTTGTGATATGATTAGTATTGTTGACATGATCATTCTTGTGTATATTGTATCCACTTATAGTTTTGTATTTCTATGAATAACTATTTTATGACCTCCACTCATGATCACTTTTTAGGTGATGCTCAAAAAGAGGGATAATTTTGAATTGCAATATATTTTTTGATTGTGATGGCATATATTTCTTGATTATGATGGCAACATCTTTTTTTTTATTATGATGGAAGCATCTTTTTGATCACATGTGATATGTGGATAGATCTAGACATATGTTGATATGTAGGTATATGAGCATTTCTGTGATATGGTGGTCTATTTTAAGGAACATGATGCTTTATGAATGGTATATATCTTATGAATAGTCTATGCATTGGGTTATGCTTTTGGTATTTGGTTTGTCCTATTGGCTATATCATATGTTTGAAAGCTCGTGATGTTTTTAATTTTCTATGTGATCTCATGTGATTAGGATCAATGGATATGAGCCTTGCCTCCTTTTCCCTTCTATATCTCTTATTGCCATTGAAATATATTGCCTTAAATGTTTTTATTTTACATTTATTATGGAATGTGCTAACCCATTTTCTTAAGTTTTGGACATCACCAAAAAGGGGGAGATTATTGACCTTTTGCTATGTCAAAATCTTAGAGAAAATAAAAAATATGGAAATGTCTTTGTTTTTTTGTAGGGTCAAGAAGGAACATCTTGAGCTAAGACTTCAAAATAAGAGCTAAGATGACAAGATGAGAATTGGAATGTAAGAGGAATTTGTAAGTCAAATGAAGCTATTTCAAGAACTGCCAAAATGCCAAAATGATAGAGAAATGATCTAGAATTCAAAGTGGTCTTGTAGGGTAGACGTCTTCAATTGATAGTAGACATCTCACTTCCAACATAGACATCTCAAGGTAGATGTCTCAACTTTTAGGTATATGTCTCTCCAGAATTAAGATCGATTTCAATTAGACATCTCAACGTTAAATCATATGTCCAAGATAGTCATTTCATAGAGGTTGCATGAATTTTGAGGAGTTTTTGAAAACTCAAAGGGTATAAGACAAAGTGGAATTCTTGGGAAATGTGCAAGCACTAAAGTGGATTAACTTTGTTCTTCATTATTTCTATCATTTGTAATTTGTTGTATGAATTGAGAGTCTTCATTGTAAGAAATTTGTAAATTGAGTTACATTCTCTTCTTGATTTCTTTCCTCTTTCTTTGTAATCCTACAAGGTTAATGTGCTTCTTGTGAGAAGGAATCTTTGTTGAGCTTATCAGAACCTTGAGGGGTTAAGTGTGTTCATAGTGATGATACACTCCAATGTTGAGCTCATGCATTGTAAAGGTTGTGGGATCCTTGAAATCACATTTTGAGCTTATTGGGACCTTGCGGGGTTAAGTGGTTTTACAGCAATGAAACACTTTAGAGAAAAGCTCAAACTATGTAAAGATTATGGTGCCCTCTAAACTACATTTTTCTAAGGAAAAAAGTTCAGAGGTGTGCAAGGATTCTAGCCTTCGAGTGTGGACATTCCCAAGTTAGGGAACCATGCAAAAATTATGTTTGATTTTTTATGGATGTAATTGTTTTTCTTGGGGAACTTATTTAACCCTTCTTCTAAGTTCTCGATTCTCAAATGAAACTCTACAAAATTGGATAGAAGCTAACTAGATATATACCTACAATCATTTCTATCTATGCTGTCAACGAAGACCCTATGGTAAGCTATATTTTTAGATCTCATTTGAAATCTTACTTAGATATCCTTGTTGATCCACCATTTTGCTTAGGATTTAGAGATCGTTAGGGAGATTGAAGTTGCACAAGGACTCATTTTTGCAACACTATTGGTTTAAGATAGGGTAATTTAAGGTTTTACTCTTTTGGATTTTGTATTTGTTTAGTGCATATTTTGTTTAACTAATTCAATTTGTTCAACAACTATTTGTTGATTGATGAAAGAATTGTTATTGTGAACTACAATATCATATATGTAATATCATATTTCAACATACATTGTCATAGATATGATGTAGTGCGTCATAGTCATGCCTATAAATATGAGCCCACCATCAAAATATAGTTTTTGGTCAAATACTTGGTGAAATTCTTACAATTTGTTTTCTTGAGGTTAGAGTTAGTTTTAAATGCCCAAAATATGGTGAATTAAAGTTGATGAGTAGTTGGGTATCCCAACATTTTACCATACAAGTAATGAGTGCTCATGTGCAACCTAATCATAATTTGTGGATGGTTAATGTAGATTTTCTAGTAGTTGAGGTTTAGTTCATGATCACTATTTTCTCACTTTGAGTTAGTAAAGTTTAAGTTGTATGGTTTAACTCTTGGTAAGGCATATGATATGTTGAAGTTATTAGTTCAAACTAAGGCTAAGTGTAAACAGGATTAAAATAGAGTAATATAATCTAAGTATAAGTGTAATGATAGTAAAGAGACTATTCTAGGCTATGGGCAATAAATATCTATTCTTGGTTTATTGTACACATTTTTGGCTCATGTAACTATTATAGGATTACCAAGTAACCATACAAATCAAAAAATCAAGCAAAGTGACTACTGGGTTACCAAATAATTACACTTTACGCTCGAAACTAGTTGTACTTATACTGCCTTACTAAAAGACATTGCGAAAGTAAAGTGCTTGAAAAATGTAAAGGACTTAATCAAAGTAAACATGTTGAAAAGTAAAATTAAACTAAGTAAGAAAAATCAACTAAGTAAAATTAAACTAAACTAAGTAGAATGTTGCAATAGTGAAAAAAAATCTTGATCTTTATTTTCAGCCATGAATTATGCTCAAGAACAATTCACTAAAACAAAGATTCCATACAATTTTTTAACACAACACTATGATTATTCACTCTATTGCTAAATGTAAATCATAAAAACAAATTGTAAGAATTTACTTAAGTGTTGGATAAAAGTTGTTCATTTGACGCAATGGTGGATTGGTATTTATAGTGAAGACCAAGATACACTACATTGTATCTACGATGGTGTAAGCAAGGCTATGATATTGTAGATATGATATTACTTCTGTTGACATAAAAAGTTTTATCATATCCCCAAGACTGATTGGAAACTTGTCCTTGAGTTAAAACAAATGAAGGATAAAGTTCCTTACAAAATTTATGATGTTGTATACAAACTTGAATACTATGACTTATTTACATGACTGGCTCTACTATGAATGTTGCATTTGAATGATATTTGTAAAATTATCATGCATTGCATGATGGACACACATGACAAACAAAAAAAAAAAAAAAATAAGATAAGAAAAAATAAAACTCCAAATCTTGATGTAGTGTTTAAGTTCCTAATGGTGATGGCTTTGCCATCAGTCTCTTTCCTTTGTCGTTGAGCTTTTATAATTAATATTGGTTGATTAATCCCAAAAGTTTATCCTCTTTTTATTTGGGATCATGTACCATACAAGAGAATTCGACAATGTTTGCTAAAGTTGGTACTTCCCATGGGCATGGCAACTATGAAAAATTTTTATTTACCTTCATATATCATGGCATGAACTACCTTATTTACTCTTTGAATGCTTTGGCTATTTTTCTCAGCTCCTAAGAGTCTATCATTCTTCTTATTAGATTTTCCACAATGTCCTTTTAGTTCTACTAGTTGGCCTTGACAACTTTGAGTTTAGAGTTTGTAATATGTAGCTTTTATTGGGTGTCCTTCCTATTTGCTAACTTCTTTTCATATAGTGAATATATTGTAGTCATTTCCTACTCCAGTTCATGTTCAGGGCTACCTACTATGAGCATGGCTAGATTAGCATAATGAAGGTTTGCTAATCCCATGCATTCTATGAGATCTTCGATCTGTAAGTCTTTATTCTTGATTTCTACTTGATGTATGTGAGCAAGTCCATCCAATATTGGCTACCAATCATATGTTTGCATTGTGATTGAGCTAATTTTGGCTTTAGCTAGTTTGACTTCCTTTCATTAATTAATTTATACATGTCCACTTGGTCTCTAAAGTGCTCTTTTGGTCTTTCATGCTTCTTGACCTCATTTTGGCATGCGATAATCTCAATATCTAACTTTTGGCGGATTGTGTGGACTTCCTTCATTGATAGGGTTCTATTCTCCTCGGATAATTTTGTCATATTAAGTTTGACTCTTGTGAGCTACTCTCATAGTTGATGGATGCTTTCATTGAGAATGTTTCTTTGCTTTTCAATGTCCATCAACCTTGTATTTGCAGTAGTAATCTTCTTATTCTGTTCCTCAAGGTAGTTAAGGCTTTGACATAAACATATATTTGAGCTTCAACCATTGAGGAATTTCACATTGCTTTCTTATTTTTCATCTCAAATTGAATGTCTTTGGCTACCAGTTGGGCAACCTATTCTATTCTAAATTTATCTAGCTAGTTTTGCATGGTGTATTGGGTAGGGCCTTTTTTTGCTCTTAATGTAACTAATTTGCTTGTAACCTTTGCATCCAATTTTTGGCATGTCCAACCATTGTTTTAGCCATCACTAGCTTAACCTTAGCTAAAATAAGTTTCAATTATATTATAGTGATATTGCTAGGGATATCAAAAAGATTCTGCATTACTTGCCCTATTTGCAATAGTCGATCTAAGATGTCCTCATGCTGCTATGGGGTCATGGAGGTTCCAACTATAGTTTCAACATCTTTGGATCTAGTTATATCAATGAGTCGGACAATGAGAAAATTAAAGGATTCTTTAATATGATATAAAATTAATTTAGCTATTCCTGCTACATCCTGGTGTTGCATAACCACAAATATGGCTTCTCTTCCTGTTTCTAGCATAACCTAGAAAGATGTAGCATTCCTTGATATTTGCTATGTCCAATCCTCATCTTCTCTTACTTGTAATGAGATTTTACCACTAGTGAGTCCTATTGATATTGTAGGCCTTCAAGGACTGTCTCTTACTTAGTACATGCTTGAGACTTATTTTTTTTCTCAACTGATGATTTTAGCTATCTGCTATAGATGGCTCATGGAAGGTATATAGTCTTATTTTTTTGGTGAAGCACTTGATCCTGATCTCTCATTAGCTAGTGTTGATTAACTAGGTTCGACTTACTCTTATCCTATGGTTGGGATGCTTTTGGCTGGTGTGGATCCTGCATCTTCCTTAGTGTCTTCTAGCTTCTCTAGTTGAACTTTCTTGGGAGGCACTAACTTTGACATATTAGAATAGGATGCATTTTCAACATTTTGTAGAATATCATTGGTGTAGCCTAAAATTCTAGCTTCCTTGCACAATCTTCTTATGAGGTAAGGAAATGGTAATGTGGGTTTCCCTACCTTCTTCTCTTCAAAACTCCTTTGGATTTCTAAAAATAATAGATGAGTCATGTTTGCTTGAAATTTTTTCATAAGGATGATGCTTCCTCTTGTAGCATATGTGGAAATCCTATTTAATCTCTTAGTGGAAAAGATGTAATAAGTCCCGATCTTGAAGTAAATCTTCTCTTTAGTGGACAATCCACTATATTCTTTATCTACTACTCTGTAAGCCCTTTGTAGTCACAACTATTTTGCATTAGTGTTAGACCTTGTAGATACTTGTGCAATGTTGTCTCTAAAATTTGGAAGATTTAGTTCCTTTTCGATTGTTTCAACTAAATATGACACTATAATTTCTTCAATTTCGGTGGTGGTATCATCTTGCTTATTCTTTAGAAGTGGTAAACTTCCCCTAGGTATCATTCACCCCTACATGATAGTGTTGGTCAAAGAGGAGAGGCTTGAAGTTACTCTTAAATATTAGCAGGTGCAAACTTCATGAATGGTCCAAATTTAAGTTCCACAATGAATCTAGACATGATGGACTTCTCTTGAATAGCTAAGAGACACTCGCTTGAAAATGTGAGGTGTTGTCCCTACTCTTGATTTGGTAGTGCTTCAACTTTAGCTTGTGCAAAATGTTCCATTATGGGTGTTGGCTAATGAATGCTAAAGGACTAACGTCTTACTTAGCTTATGGAGTCTATTCTCCAGCTTGTCCTCTTTCTCTAGGTTTCTTGCCCCTTTGTTGTGAGGGTCCATTAGTTGTGGGTTGTTTAGGAGCCATCTGCAATCATAAAGAATCCATTTAAGATTACTCAAGGATTTCAAATAAGTTTCTAATGGTTCATAATCCTTTCTTGGATTCTTGGGTTTAATCAAAATTTATCCTTATTATTACTCTTTAGCTCTTATTAGGATTGTAGAGTTGGACAAAATTTCAAAAAGAAATCCTTAACTATTGTATACTCTAATTTATTATGAATAAGTTAGTTGCTTATGTCCTCTCCTAATAGTTATTTCCTTATTTACCTATGTAAGGACTAAGAACTTAGAAGGGGAGTTGAACAAGTTTCCCAATTTAAATAACCAAGACAACCAAAACTACATACATTTTTATGTGGTTTTCCAATTTGGGTACTTCCACACTCAAAGGGTAGAATTTTTACACACCTTCAAACTTTGTTCCTTTAAAAAGTGGTTTAAAGAGCACTACAACGTTTACAATGTTTCAACTTTGCTCAAAGTGTTTTCTTGCTAGACACACACTCAACCCCACAAGATCCCAACAAGCTCAAAATGTGGTTTGCAAAATCCCATAACCTTTAAAAAGAAGTGAGCTCTACATGAAGTGTTTTATCATTGGAAGGATACTTAACCCTGTAAGGTCCCAACAAGCTGACAAGGTATCTTCTCATAAGAAGCACATTAACCCTATAGAGCTTCAAGGAAAGAAAAAAATGAAGGAGATAGTGGAACTAACTTTACAAATTACTTGCAATGAAGCTCTCAATAAAAAATACAAAGGATAGAAAATTGAAGGAATAAAAAAAATTCACTTGATGTAGACAATGAATATTCCAATGAATAGTGTATGTATAGTGCTCATATTTTTCCAAGAATTCCACTTTATTTTATAGTTTTGTACTTTCCAAATACTCCCAAAAATTTTTGCAACAGCTGGGAAATGGTTAGTTGGAATGTCTAATTAGAGCTTGGGAAATCTCTCTAAAAACTTGCCACATGTAGGTGGGACTACCCACTAAAAATTGGGACATCTCACTTGAGATGTCTCAGTCGGAACATTGCAACAGCAATTGGGATGTCTAGTTTGAAACTAAGTCTTCATCTGTAGGATGTATATTTTTTTCTTGGGATGTTTGGCTTGAAATTAAGTATTCATCTTTGGGATTTCTATTGATCTTCTAGAACATCTAGGTAGATGCTGAAACATCTTCATTTAACATGTAGACTTCATGCATCCTTGTAATCTTCCATCTTGGTTAAGACTTCTTGTCATCTCAACATAGCTCTTGTTTTGTTACTATGAAAATATTATCTTAAATATCATCCTCTTGTCTCATTCTCATGGATTCATTATCTTGTTCTTTCTTAGCCCTACAAGATCAAATAAACACATTTTCACATTTTTAATTTTTTAAGTTTTTGACATACAAAAAGGTCAACAATCTTCCCCTTTTTGGTGATTTCCAAAACTTAAGAAAATGGGTTAGTACATTTCATAATATCATATGATTAAGTAATTAAAAGGCACAAGCATTTGTAAATATATATATCCATTAATAATCCTATTACAACAAGAAGGTAAAGGGAAACGAGATGACGCATTAAATAGACACATATCCATAAGCATGAATCACAAGAGGATAACATAAGAAAATGGTAGCATTAAAAACTACTTAAAGACTATCCATATCTATTAATCTATACATAATGCAAGCATAATATATATATATAGTTGATATACAACCTCTCTTCAAAGTATACCAAAAAGTGCACATAGCAAGACAACATATCTTCATACAACTATATCTTCGCAAGTATACAAAATATCAATTATCCATAATTTTCTATACAAATATCCACAACTATCCATACAACTCCATAGGTATACATAATACTAAAAACTCTCCTTCTTTTTGGACATCACCCAAAAAGAGGGGATTATGAAAGGCCTCTATCCATTAACCTCTATATCATCATCATCCTCATCAGAGGTAGAATTTGCATGAGTGAACTAGTAGGTCTTCTCTGCATCATCATCATTGCTGGTGCTGGAGCTGGAGGCTTGTTGCTCATCATCATTGGAAGAATATACTGTGATAGGAGTTCTTCAGGGATGAAGCTTTACTTGAAACCTTGATGATGAAGGAAGATGAGATACAACCTTTTGGGAAGATGAAGAAGTATCCTTCCTTAGATAAGTTTTGGGAGCAGCTTGCTCCCAATCAGCCATGGCACCAAAAATGCTCTCCATTGCCTACTACTCAAAAGATTAAGAAACATCCTCTTGTACATATGAACCTGGTCTAGGCTACTCAAGGATAGACGCCCCCTAGAAAAATGTAGGTGGTGTGACTAGATCCTCAGAATTGGATGCATTTCTTGAATTATACCCTTAGGATGAACTAGTTGCTATAGAATGTGTAGCTAGAGCTAGAATATCCTCATCATCATTTGATACATGAGGAGTAGTAATCTTCTCAAAATGTTGCCCATTTGGAGGAGGTGCTAAGCATGCTACATCCATTCTCTCACATAGGTAAGAGAGATTTTGTCCAATCATTCTTAAGATTTTTCCAAAGGGTTTTAAGTCTTTAAGTCTAATTTCATCTATACACTTATAGGTTTATATTTTCAAATTTGAGAAGAGATCCTAGGTAGAGATGTTTCCTACTTTCTTCTTGCCTTATGAGGTAGAGAAGCTGGGACTTTAGAATTTGCAAGTATGGTGCTTTTCTTTTTTGAAAATTCTACAAGAATCCTCTTCCCTTTGAAAAGAGGAATATTAAGAATAGGAACACCTACCTAATGAATCAATAATTTGATAAGAAGAAGGTGCCCATAAACACTCTTTTTGGTAACTAGATCCAACATGTCCCTATAAAGAATGTGCCCCAAATCTAAGGGATACCAAGTTAGAATGGCTACTCAATTAGAAAAAAATAGAGAACAAAGGCTTGTGCAAGCAACAGATAGCTATAGCTATATCATTTTACAATAATCTTATATGAGATAATAAGTAAGAGGGTGGAAGCATCTTGGAACATTTGACACCTATAAACTTTCTTAGTTTTGAAAGATAAAGAGTTACCAAAAATGACATCATAAAATTCATCATAAGAAATTGGAATTACACCATTAGTAAAGATATCATTCATAGAATGTATAATAATCCTATGCACTTTAGAGCTAGAAATCCCAAGAATAGCATTCACTACATGAGATGAAATCTAATCACAATCCCCCCAATAATAGATGTGAATGTCCCAAAAGTAGTATTAGTAATAGAAATATTACAATAGAATTATTTGATCAATATCTTAGATACATAATAAGTCATAAAGATAATTGAAGCCTAACCAATTACTTGAAAAAATGCCATTAATTCATTTTGACGATGCTATTGAAAAATAAGACTCCTTCCAGAGATAATGAAGATTGAGTGAGTTATCTCAAACTAATGCTGGGCATTTGTGAAAAAAAATTGAGGCTAATAAGTATTTTCATTAATTTTTGAAGCTCCTTTTGTGCTTTTGTTCTTGAGAAGAGGTACCCTTGATGTTCCAATATTCTTTTGTGCCATGGATTTAAGCAAGGATCATAAGAAATGGATTAGAAATGTGGCAAGGAAGAGGCCCTAGTCGATTAGACTAGGACATCCAATGCTTGAGTAGGATAAAATGAGAGACAAATAATTGAGTTTATGAGGGTTTAGATTGTAGATTGGAACATGATAGAAAAAATATGACGTTTCACTTGAGTTGAGCTTACATATAGTGGGACATCAAAGAATGAAATGGAATGTCTCAGGTGGGACGTCTCACAAAAAAATGGCACATCCCAACATGAATTTAAAATTTTTCAAACAAAGATGATATGATAAGAATAAGGAATAAAAGGGATAGTACCAAGGACAAAAGTAAGAATAAAACAAGGTTAAAATTGTAATGCAAGTCAAGGAAAATTCTATCAAATACTTATGTTGCTTGCTCTTGAGAGGGTGTGATGATCATGTATATTTAAAGTAAGGTCCTCTTTATAATTAGTACAAATCTCTTGTATCCCATATGTCTGATCTCTCTTTGTGAAGTTCTTTGTTTTTTGATTTACAACATGAGTATAAGTTCTTTCTTCCTCCTATTTCATCCTCCATACTTTTCTAATCCACAAGGTATTCTTCATAGACACCTTTGGATAAGACCAAGGAGTCATATTATATGAACAATTATTCATGTGAGAGTGTCTTATTTTTAAGTGAAAATTTGAATGTTTATGTCCAAGTTTACCATAATGCTAACACTTAATTTTTATTACTTGGGAAAGATAATCAAACCTCAGAGTATAGTCCCATTTGAATAAAGTACTTGAGGAAGTATCAATTTGTTGTTGGCTTCCTAATCCACTTTTATTATGTAGATCTCTTTATTATCCTAAAACAATTCAAAGGATCTCCTTTTCTTTGACAAGTCTCTGATTTATAAGTTTTGTATCTACAAGTTTCTTTTTGATTAGCTTACATGAGGATGTTGGTTTTTGATTCTTAGCCTTTTTTTTTTTTGAGTTTTCTTGTGAGAGATTCAAGTGTTTTTGATTGAGTTGGAAATTAATCTAAATATTTATCATTTAAGGAATTCTTAAATTTAATGCATAGACTTTAAAAATATATAATTTCATTGCATAATAAGTCATATCTTTCTTCAATAGTTCCTTTCGATTCTTCAATTTTCATCACTAAATCTTCATCAGTAAGGGCCATACAGATAAGATGTGATTGTGAGGAGGTGTCGTACATTTCATCTTTACTTTGTTCATCATCCTAGCTTGTTTAAATATTTTTCTTTTTCATGATAGCTTGGGATTGGTCTTTCTTTGGAAGTCGATCAACACTTAGACATTCAGAGGTCACATGGCCTCTAACACCACAAATCAATGCAAGTCCAAGAAACCTTGAAATTTATAAGAAGTTGCCTACCTTCAAGCATGGGTAACATGTCCTTCAAGTAGAACACCTAGAAATTTTTATTCTATGCATTTATTAGATTATTAATGTGTTGACCTTACTAGAGGACTACCTTAAACATGGGTAACATGTCTTTCTACCGACATCGTAATTATACATACTTCCATTTTTAAATAAAAATAAAATAAATAATAAAACTTAACAATAGGATAAGATTCATTGTAGTAGCCTTAGAGAATCCAAAAATACCCTTGATTTTACACCTTTATCAATCCTACTTAGTTCTTTACTTTTCTATCCATGCATAAAGATCATAAATTTATTTTAGTTTTATTATGGAAAGAATACCATTATATCCATGGTAGAAACCTTTTTATTATTGGAAATGATTGGATGAATGATGTGGTCTTACTGTATATAGAATCAATTTTCAATGATTTGATAATATAGTGTAATATTCACATTATTGGAACTACATCTTGTTTTATTCCTTTGCACTTTATTAGAAAAATCAACAAAAATATGTACAAGAAAGGTAGTGAAAAGTCATAGAAAAATGATAAGAATGAAAAACTATAAAAAGAATTTAAAAGACATATAAGGATGTAAAAGGATTAAAAAAATATAAAAAGTATAAAAGAATGAAAAAGATATAAAAAAAATATAAAAATTGGTAAGAAAAGTAAAAAGTAAAAAGTAGAAGAATGTAAAAAGAATTGGTGCCTAAGTGTCAATCTTGATGTCACCATGACTATCATGAGAAGTGAACAACTAGAAAATTGAATTAGTAGTAAATTGCATGGTGGATAAGGTAGAGTCCTTGATAGAGTAAGGAAAGTCACGATATGATTTTAGTTGTTGAATATTGACAGGGATTAGTTTTTATTGACTTGTCAGGTGATAGATTTACATGGCATTAAATTGGTATGTAGAGTGGACAATGTAGGGTTCCTTCCATAATGTTTGGAACTTAGCCTTTTGTGGGACATGACTAGGATTATAGTAGAGGACTCTATCACCTAGCTTGATAAACACTTCCCTTATTTTGGCATCATGTCTATACTTGGAGTACCTTTTTTAAATTTTGTTACTTATTTTAGCTACTAATCTATTTTCATTTAAGAGATTTAGGTTCATTAAGCATTCTCTTTGAGCTAAGCTTAAATCAAGATCAAGTGTGCTAGTAGTTGAAAGGGTATTGAGTTTTACTTGGATCAGTAAAGTAGAAAATTTTCCATAAAACAACTCATATGGAAAATACCCTATAGGAAGTTTAGTGCTCCAATATTTTCTATAATGACTAATTATCCTAGTTAATATTCTTGTGATTTCCTAGTTAGTCACTTATGCTTGACCATTTGCTTGGGGCTGATAAGGTGTAGTTAATTTGTGATTTATGCCATGTTTTTACATTAGCTTTTTAAATGTTGGTCTTGTGAAATGAGCCTTGTTATTAGATATGATGCATGGTACTTCAAATCTATTCATCACTTGTTGTTGAAAGAATTCAACAACTATTTTTGTTGTGCAGTCCTTGACTATAGCTACTTTTGTTCACTTGTGTAATAATCAACTATTACTACAATGTAGTAATTTCTATTTGACATTGGTGTAATTGGTGCCATAAAGTTAATTTTCCAAATGTCAAAGGGTTCTAATGATTTTATGCATTGTTATGGTCCTTCCTTTCTAGTTGTTAGCCCTCCATCACTTTGGCATCTTTCATAAGACTATGGAAACCGATGTGCATCCATGAATATGGTAGAATAAAAGTAACTTGTCATCATTAGTTTTAGTGCTATCCTTCATCTTGCTTAGTGATCACAACATGGTACTTCATGTGCATCTTGTAGAACTCTTTGTTGACTTTCTCCTGGAACACACCATCTTATTAACCCATCAACACATATCTTGTAAAGACTTTCATTAATTTCCATATATATTTTCACTTTGTGGATGAAATGTTTCTTATATTTTTTTCCCCATTTAATTATAAGTTTTTATTTGGTGAGATATGTTATGTAATCAATAAGCCATGGCTTCTCTATTGAGTCTACAATCATTACAGTTTTGGTGAATAACTTTTCATTAGGAAATTGATATGTTATTGGTTCATTATTCTCTTGGGGTTCCTATCTAAGTTTTGATAAATAATATGCTACTACATTTTTAGTTCCTTTCTTATCAATCATGGTAATGTCAAACTCTTGTAAGATAACGAGCCATCTTATTACTTTAGGATTAACCATTGGTCTATTCATTAGAAATTTGATGGTACTATGACCAACATGGACATAAATAGGATAATTGAGCACATAGTATTTGAATTTCTAAAGTGCATACACCATAGCCATAAGCTCCTTTTCTATGATGGCGTAGTTGAGTTGTGCCCTAGTGATGCTTCGATTGACGTAGTGTTTATAATAAGGTCTTTGTGGTTTATCCAGTTGAGTAAGTACTACTTCTAGTGCATAGTTTGAAGATTTTATCATAATGTGGAAAGGCTTTGATCAATCTAGAGCTCAAAGGATTGATTTCTTAATTAAATTTTATTTTAAGGTCTTAAATTCTTTTTCACATTGTTCTATCCATTGAACTAGTGCATTGTTCTTAGTTCCACTAGTGGTTTGGCAATCTTTGAAATTTTTTTAATGAACCTTCTATAGTATGCTATGTGGCCAAGAAATGATCTGACATCTTTGATAGTTTATGGCCTCTAAGTGATGTTCTGAATAACTTTGATCTTCTCTGCATTTATCTCTATTCCTTTGTGAGATGCTTTATATCCCAAAACTATACCATCTTGAACCATTAAATGGCTTTTTCTGCTAGTTGAGCTTTAGATTATCTTCTACATATCTTTTCAATACTTGCTCTAAATGGTTCAAGGCATGTTTGAAATCTAGCTCATATGTGAAGAAATATTCCATAAAGGCCTCAACTCCATTGCAAATTTTCTTCTATAAAATGCTTAGTACAAGTCTCTGGAAGGTAGGGGGGACATTACACAGGGCAAAGGACATTTTGTTGTATGCAAACATCTCCCATGAACTAGTGAAGGTGATCTTTTCATGATCTTCTAGTGAAATGTAGATTTGATTGTACCTATTGTATCTATCCAAGAAACTATAATACTAGTGTCATGTGATAGTGTCTAGGAATTGGTCAACAAATGGTAGTAGAAAGTCATCCTTGAACATCACCATTGATGAGTGGCAAGGTACCCCTACACTCAACCATATGAATACGAGCGTTTCACACACGATCTGGTCGAATTCCAAGGACTAAGTGCCTATGCGCTTGCGTTGAACAATAACGGGTTGATTAATCGTTGTCTTCCCAAACTTACTTGTATGTTACAGTTATATGGTTAAGTAAGCTTCAAGTATATTATTTTTATGGTTTTTTATGTGTTTTATATCTTATTCTAATAAGGAGGAAAAAGAGAGATAACTAAGTGACTATTCTAATTTAACTATTCATTAACTAAGTTCTAAGTACTCCTAGCACCAGTATCTGTTCCCAGTTGCCGTACACATCTTGAACCAGTGCAATGCTGTTGGGATTACCAAATGCTAATCGTTACTAGGTTACCAAGCGCCACACGCATGCTTGAAGTGATTGTACTGAGTGTATTTAACTAAGAGAGTTGTAGGACGAGAGAAATCATTAATTAACTATGAAAGCATTAAATAATAATTAACACTAATTAATCTATTCTGTATGCTGCAAGGTTTATCATAAAGTTCATCTTTATTATCGTACATAATGTATGCTCAGGTATACAATACTCGAATAAAGATCTGTTCACTCTATGACTCCTACTGCAGGCGCATAGAAATAATTCTAACTCTGGAGGGAGAAAATGGTAAGAGTCTGGCTAAGGGACTAATTCTTAATTGTGGAAACCAAGGGCATCACCTCTTATTTATGTATAAGGAGATAGACCGCGATATCGGGTATCTGATATCGCATGGTCGATCCGATATCGCAAACGTGATATCGTGGACACGATATCACAATTCATCATACCCCCATGACTGAATGAAAACTCGTCCTCGAGTTCCTTACAAAATATTGGGAAGGTATGGGATTATTGACTGAATGACTATTGACAGTGGAACGGAATGATTGCCTTAGCATGCCTAGTGAAAGGATCAACAATAAAATACATGATAGCATTAGTGGTCATGACCACAAAAGTGAACACTGTACATTAATGGCATCTAGCCTTATTGGCAGTTGAAAAAGAAGAAGGAGAGAGAGAGAAAAGAATGAGGCATGTTGCTGCCGATGCCAATATTATGCCTTTCGTTGTTCGTCCATAGCCACGCCACCAATCTTGCTCCTTTCGTAAACGTTCCAATTTCCATCCATCTTGAGTGCATCCTCTAAGCCAAGTCCATTGTTGTATGATCACCATCTGCACATACAACATAGTGACAAATGAGCGAGGATAGATAAATCACAATGTAGTTGATACCTTGCCTTGATGTAAAGTCCATTGGCTGAGTTGTGGTTATGGCAGATACTAGTTCTAGAGTTTTAACACTGGTGACTACCTAAGGTGTAGGGGTTAGGAAAAATTAAAAAATTTGTGCTCGAGTCCCCATGATGAAGAGCAAACCTCCGATAGCAATAGGGTGGAAAAAGATAAGGAATAAGAAAGGTTGAGAAAAAGTAACAACGACAATGCCAATAAAATGGATGTCATAGATGGGGATGAAACAAAACATTATTGATTATAGGAAATGTTTAAGGGAAAGAAATTTAACAAATGCACCAAAAAAGAATGCCAGTGGGTCCTTCCCAAAGCAGGCTGATGCCTTTAGTGCCCCAACAGACCCACAAACCAAAGAGTTTGTAGGCTCTAGGAATGTCAATTGGAAGCAAGAGTTAAAAAATTACCCACAAGAAATTACCAAGGAAGAATAATGCATCAATCAAGATACAAAATAATGATAAAATCGGCAATGAGGTGAGAAATGGAAAAGAAAGGTGGAGAGGAGAGAATGGAATGGAAACCTAAAAACAAGGTTGTGTAAATTCCCTTGTGTGTTTCATGGTTAATGTGAGCAAGTAGAACTCATTCCAAATCCGGACTCAAACCATCCACATTCAGTGACCTTGCATTAACGCATGTGACCAATCCATCCTCTTGGAGCAACAAGAATGGATCTACAAAAAGTCACCACCATTCCAAGGAGAGAAAGATGGAGAACCAGGAAGTGAGAAGGGGCCTTAGTTAGAGGGAACCTTTAGGCATGGGTAACATGTATTTCCAGTGCCATAACTAGCACATGTAGCCCAAGATCATTATTATGTCTAAGGGGTGTGCTTTGAATTCTCACTAGATTTTTTCTTTGTGTTTTTCACATGAGAACCACACCATGTAAAGACTTATTTTTATGAACTCAGCTTCTGGTGATTTGATGAATGGTCAGAATGGCAGAAAATCCAAAGAAAAAACATCCAAGCACTCAAGAAAATAGCCATTAAAAATGCATAGAATCCCCTTAAAGTCACACCCTTTTCCTCCTTTGAGTCTTTCTTTAGTTTGAGAAATACTTAATTACCAATTTGTTAACAGTTTTATTAAAGAAAGGGACTATACAGTTCCAAGCCAAGGGAGACCATAGGATTTTATGGATGCATGAACAACGTGGACTCATTACCTATTTAATCAAAAGAACCATACCTTAATATTGACATCATACTTCAAAGGTAAAATCCAAACATTAACAATTGATATGATATTATTCATACCACCATCATGAACACTTATTGGGTGACGAACAAAATAAAGTAATCACACAAAGAAATGGTAAAAATATGAAAGATGGTGTAAAAGAAAAATAAGAAAGATTAAAGAAATGTGCAAAACAAAAAATGTGTAAAACAAAAAATGTGTAAAAGAAAAACTTAGAAAGAACTGAGGGCCTTCAATGGTTAGTTGAGGTGGCCATCTCCTCCATGACTGAGTTGGAAGGAGGAGATCCAAAATAATGAGCAAGGTTGCCCACTTACAGAGGTAGCATATGTCCTTGCTGACCTAAACTCATGGAAAGCTTTTGTTTATTGCACATTGACTAACAATCTCTTATCTAGGCTCTCAGATTTATATATGGTCATGTCCCCTGATGGAAAATTTGCATAGATAANTAGCAAGTTAAGGATCATTAACCTTTGTTTTTGTGCTAGATCAAGGTCAATGTTGAGGTCACATGTCATGGTTAGTGTACAGAGCTTAGTTTGGATAGGGAGCATTAGAATTTTTCCATACACTAACTCATAGGGAGAGTATCCTATAGGGAGTTTCCATGTGGAGTGATATGCCCAAAGAGCATCATTCAATTTAGTGATCCAATCTCGCCTATATTTGCTAATAATTCTAGTCAGTATCTTGGTAATCTCCTTGATGGTGACTCCGCTTGACCATTTTCTTAGGGGTGGTATGGTGTAGTCAATTTTTGCTCAACCCCTAAGCATTGCATTAGCTTTCAAAAATTTACACCTATAAAGTATGTAACATTATCTAAGATAAGTGCACCTGGCACACCAAACTTATTGATGACTTGTTGTTGAACAAATCGGGCAACTGTAGATGATGTGCAATCTTTAACAGCAGCTACTTCAGCCCATTTTGTTAAGTAGTCTATGGAAACTACAATGTAAGCTTTTCCATTGGACATTGGTGTAATGGGCCCAATGAAATCGATTCCCCAAATGTCGAAGGGTTCTAACGATTGAATCCATTGTTGCAAATCCTCCATTCTAGTAGTCATTTCCCCATCACATTGACATCGTTCAAAAGATTGGACGAAGTGATGGGTGTCTCGAAACAAAGTAGGCCAATAATACCATGCAAGTAGGATCCTAATAGCTATTCATCTCCTAGCATAGTGACCCCCCACAAGGGCCCTCATGAGTATCTTGGATAACTCTTAGTTGATCTCTATCAGGAATACACCATCAAACCAAGCCATCGGGACATACTTTGTAAAGTTTTCCATTGATTTCCATAAAGTACTTAGCTCTGTGAAGAAACTATTGTTTCTTGTTAAGGTCCAAGTCTTGTGGTTTTTGTTAGGTAAGGAGATAGGTCAGAATGCTACTGTACCATTTTTTCTCCATGGGTGATTAGTCATTCACTACACCAATAAGGAGGAACTCATTAGGGAAGTGATTAAAAATAGGATACTCATCCTCTTTGCTATCCTAGTGCAACCGAGATAAATGATTGGCAACTACGTTCTCAGTGCCTTTATGATCAATCATCATTAGATCAAACTCTTGTAGGATTACTAGTCATCATATAATATGGGGGCTTACCATTGGCTTATTCATGAGGAACCAAATTGCACTATGATCTGTGTGTATGAATACTTTGTATCCCAACACATAGTGCCTAAATTTTTCTAGTGCAAACACTACAACCATTAATTCTTTTTCCGAAGTAGTGTAGTTAAGTTATGTACCAGCTATACTTTTACTTGCATAGTGGATATAATAAGGACATTTTTGATCATCTAACTATGTAAGTACAACTCCTAAGGCATAGTTGGACGCATCAGTCATGACATGGAATGTTTTCCTTAGATATTTCTAGGGAAAGATCATAGATACCTAGGTGCACATTGATGGTACTTAGCCATGCCTTTCCCATTATGATTGGGAAGTTCCCCTTACTATTATTCACTTGGATCACTAGGAAGTCAACTAGATACAACCATCCACAAATAGTGGTAATAATGTCCTCCACTAATCCCAAGGGGACAGTGATGGACTAGTCGGCTAACTCTAAGAAGATGTTGCTCTTTTTCAATGGGGGTAGGTTCCAGGCCTTATACATTTCTTGGAATATTAGGTTGACATTGGAACCTAAATCGAAAAGAGCTTTTCATGGATCATTCTTGGTGATTTGTAGATAGATTAGGGGACTCCCAGGATCAGAGAATTTCTTGAGAAGGTGGCTAGCTTTAATCCAATCAGTAATGACATGTGTTAACATGACCATATACATTGAATGCAATGTTAATTTCAAAGGGGGCTCTGAAGCTTTAGTTGATATGGAGGCATCCAAAGACTTAGCCACTTGAGGTTGTAAAGGCTTGTTTGGACTGTAGCTTCTGAAGAAAGATCTTTTCTTTGTATAGTTATCAGAACGAATAGTAGGTTGAGGATTAATAGCCCTTGTGGCATTGCATTGCTATGGCTGAGCAAGGAGTTTACCTTGCATTTCCAGGGTAGGTGGTAATGGAGCTATTGGTGGGAGAGATGCGGCTGGATTGGAAGGATGGTATACTTATGGAATGTTTACCATAGAAGAGAGAGTCCTATAGTATTCACAAGATTGGTAGTAATGTTGGAGAGTAACGTGACCAACAAAGTCACATGGAGAGATTGGATGCTGCACGTAATATCCATATGGGTCTGGTTGCCGGTAAGGATATTGTTGCTGATGAGACGCGATATGCACAAGCCGCGATATTGTGTCATCCCCTGCAATATTGCATACGCAATATCACGGTCTATCACCAAATCTATAAATAAGAGGCGGCACTCCCCTCATTTTCCATCCTGGCTAGAAGTGGCGAAGCTCTGGCAGTTTGATCAGTCCAGAGTTAGATTAATTTCCCATGTGCCTGCAGTAGGAGTCCTAGAGTGAACGGCTCTTTATTCGAGCAGCTTTGTACTTGAACACAAGTTGTGTACGACAATAAAGACAAACTTGATTGGATAAACCTTGCAGTGCATTTATCTATTTATTGTTATTTATTGCTTTCCTAGAATGCGGTACGAGTACGACTTGATAACGAGCATCTAAGGATGTGTACGGCTAGTCAAGGAATCGGTTGCTTATCACACTTAGGGTAGTTAAGTGCCTCAGTATGACCACTTCGAGCACATGTGTTACATGTGGTGATCCCAGTAACAATTAGCATTTGGTAGCCACAGTTGCATCGGTTCAGGGTGTGTACGGTAAGTGGGAATGGATGTTGACGCTAGTTAATTTAGACTTAGGTTCTTAGTTAGAGTAGTTAGTTCTCTCAACCCTTCACCCTTTAGCATAGGAGATAAATCAGAAAAGACCAAAAAAATCATATACCTCGGACTTACTTAACCATACACCATGACAACAATAAGTAAGTCTGGGAAGACAATGAATGATTAACCACAAGTGTTCCATGGGGCATTTAGGCATTTAGTCTATGGAGTTCGATTGGATCACGCGTGCTACGCTCGTTTCATATGGTTGAGTGTAGGGGTACCTTGCCACTCATCATTGGTGCCATTGCTGGGGACTAAGTGTTTGTGCACCTAATAGAAAATAAGGGATATCACTCATATTGTTGTGAGCCTTAAGAACCTTCGGGTTAATCAAAATAAAATTTATATATAATGGTGAAATTAGCACACCAATAAAAATGCCTTCTTCTCATAAGAGCAACTCACCACCTAAGGATCATACACAAGACAATCAGCAACATATAAAACATAACCAAAATCAGCCAAGTCCTAAATAATATAAGATGACATATACTCATCCTAATGAGTATATTCCCAATTTTACTTTTGTTCTCCATCAAGACGAACAACTACGGTGGAGAGATTTGTAAGGTAACATCATGTTACCCCCAAATCGATCAATCTCTCGTATGCTTTTCCGTGCCTTGGTACAGATTGACATGCAAGAACATTACGTTGAATACGTTGCGGATGATTTTGACATGAGGGATTATTACCCCATAGATGCCCAACATATGAGAGATTTAAGGCAGGAGAGCCAACATACTTTTCTGAAGGGCAAAGCCCCGCACGTCCTTAGCGAAATAGGAGATGAGGAACCCCTTATCATGGGTTCTTTAGCAAAGGATGTTCCCCCTCCTAACGATGGTGAGGAGGAAGGGTATCAGAACATAAGAACAGTGATCCATATCCCTGGTTTTGATACCCGTGAACACCAACTATTCACAGAGGGAAAAACCACTCATGCTAAGGATGGGCACTTTGATTGTCACCACGATCGGGGCCGTAGCAGCTGAAGAGAAGGCAAGAAACATCGTCATGGCGATGGTTCCCCTTCTTCTTCCCCTTCTTCACATCACTCAACCTCTCCTTCCACATCTGGGTGTAGCCACCATGAACATAAAGGTGAGGATAAAAGTAAAAAGGATGAAAGACCTCGACAGGAAAGTCAAGAGAGAGGACAAGGGCAAGGATGTAGGGAGAGTAGGGAATCACGCAGACATCACAGGCGTCATGAAAGAGACGATCATGATGAGCTCCTACTCACAACTCGAAGTATGCTTGACATAACAGAGGTAGTTAGGATTCCCAAAAGGCATTTAAAGGATAGTCAGATCAAGCGATTGGACATGAACAATATCCCATGATTTGAAGGGGGCTACAATGCTGATCCACAAAATCATTTGCAGGCATTCCATGATGCCTGTGTCTTGCAGAATATAGACAGTGAGTGGAAAAAGCTTAATTTTTTCCCAAGGACACTCACCAAAGAAGCAGAGAGCTGGTACTGGTCCTTAGAACTGGAAACCATCAGGAGGTGGAGTACGATGCTAGAACTGTTCAATGAAAAGTATCAAACGTACTCCAGAGTGTCCAATTTGCGTAAGCAGATCCAAGGCTGGAAGCAAGGCCATCACGAACCCTTGGATGTTGCCATGGCCTGCTACTACACATTGTTACATCGTTTCTCGGGCCATGGGTATGCACAGCGGGATCAACTACACCACATCATGGATGGGCTAAGGCATGAAACGAGACAAACCCTTGGAACCTATGCCCAAGGGAGGCTGTTACAACTTAGAGCCCATGAAGTACAAAGCTTGTTGGAGCAAGTAGCAAACGAAGAAGGTGAGCTACACAAAAGGGAAAGTGCAAAAGAATACAACCATGATCCCTCTCTTTGAAAGAAGGGAGTGATATTTTGCAATGAAGAGGATGAGTCACCACTTGAAAAATTGGTGAATAGAAAAACCTTGCTACTTCAGAAGCTAATAACGGAAGTAGCGGCTAAGGTCAATGAAGTATGGAGCTCCTTAGATAGTAAAATTAAAACTATCCTAAAGATTGTAGAGGAGTCTAAGGAGGAATGAAGTAGTGATAAGGACAAGAAAAAGCAGAGAATTTCAGGCCCTACACGTGATAAAGATAAGGGGAAAATAAATATCTCTGATGAAGTTGTGGATTCAGATTCAGAAAATGACGGTGGATGTGAGATTTGTCAATATTACCATCTTAAGGGATGTTGTCCAATCATCTCACATCTACAAGAGTATGGGGTGTATGCACTTAACCCGAGACTCAACATACAGTAAACACTCTGAAGGTTACCTTATCCTCAAAGTAACCTAAGACAGTTCCACCAACCATTGACGTACTATCCAAGTGGAACTCCACCACAACCCATCGGACAACATCAGTAGTGGCAACACCCATAGTCATGGGGGATGCCACCGCCAAAACAATACTACCCTTACCAGCAGCCCGATCCTTATGGATACTACAAGCAGAATCCGATTCCTCCAAGTGACCCTATGGGTTATGCAACTCCACAATGTCACTACCCAGTTCAGGAATATTATCAAACTTCCCCTCCTAGTAGGGACGCTCCACGTGTATACCATCCTCCAAATCCATCCGCACTTGTCATGCCGGTAGCTCCACCACCAACCGCTACAACAATGCCAAGGGTATTTCCCACTCAACGACAACAACCCAATGTCACAAGGGCTTCCAATCGTCAATTCTCAGTTGGTCCTAACAATTTTACACTGAAAAGATCTTTCTTTAGAACCAATAATTCAACTAAGCCCTCACCCTCACATGTGGTTGAACATCTAAACACTGTCGTACCAAATAAGGTTTCGGGATCCCCTTCAAATAAAAAATCACACCCGATGCACACGGTTATGTTAACACATACCGTTACTGACTGGATTAAGGTAGGCCACTTTCCCAAGAAATTATCTGATCCTGGGGTCCCCCTAGTTTATCTTCAAGTCGCTGGGAATGAACCCCATAAGGCTCTCCTTGACTTAGGCTCCGGAGTGAACTTAATCTGACAAGAATTGTATAAAACCTGGAACCTGCCTCCACTCAAGAAGAGAAATATTCGCTTAGAGCTGGCTGACTAGTCCATCACTGTTCCCTTGGGACAGGTTGAGGACATTGTTACCACCGTGGGTGGTTGGTCATATCCAGCAGATTTCCTAGTGATCCAAATAAATAATGACAAAGGGGATTTCCCAATAATAATGGGAAGGGCATGGCTAAGTACAATAGATGCACACCTAGGAATCCATATCTTTCCCTAGAAACATCCAAGAAAAATACTTTTGGGATGAGTGAGAGGAAGAAAGTTCCATGCATCGCATATGGTGACATAGGGTGCCATTGCGTGCAGAAATCATGGGTGATGCAAAGTTTAACATTGCCTGCATGCAATCGGTGTGCACAAAATATTGACATACAAAAGTGCCTATATGCAGCAGCCACACAACAAGTAGTAGACACCCTATGGTTGACAGCTACTCAGAATAGCAAACGCCAAATATGCATGGAACGAACTAAGGAAACCCATGCCAACAACGAAGGCATAGACACATTGAAATATGAGCGTCACCAACTTCCACCCCTTAATCTAAGATCATCAATTGGGAGAAGTTGGGAACTTCTTAGAAATTCAAACAGGTGCTCATTATTTTGGATCTCTCCCTTACAACTCAGTCATGGGGGAGATGGCCACCTATGCTAATCATATGGGGCCTCAGTTCTTTTAAGTTTTTATTCTACAACGTTTTTCGTTTTACACGTTTTTGTTTTACAAATTTATTTCACTTTTCTAATTTTTGTTTTACAACTTTCTTTAACTTTTTTTAGTTTTTGTTTTACATCATCGTTATACTTTTCCACTTTTTGTGTGAGTGTGTGTGTGTATCCACCATGTAAGTTTGTCCCATAATAAGTGTTCAGAATGATGGTATGAACTATTTTCATATTGATTGCTAAT
>MNCI01020154.1:7024-20456 GCA_015680685.1 Gnetum montanum | reverse complement strand
AATGCCAACTATTCACAGAGGGAACAACCACTCATGCTAAGGACGAGCACTTAGATATTCATCATGATCGGGGCCAAAGTAGCAGAAGAGAAGGCCAGAAACATTGTCATGGTGATGATTCCCCTTATTCTTCCCCTTCTTCACATCACTCACCTTCTCCTTCCACATCTGGGAACAGCCACCATGAACATAATGGTGAGGATAGAGGTAGGAAAGACAAGAGACCTTTATGGGAAAGTTGATAGAGAGGACAAGGGCAAGGACATAGGGAGAGTAGGGAACAATGAAGACATGAACAACGAAGCCCCTACTTGCAACCCAAAGTATGCTTGATATAAAGAAGGCTGTTAGAATTCCCACAAGGCATTTAAAAGATAGTCAGATCAAATGCTTAGACATGAACATCATCCCACGATTTGAAGGGGGATACAACGCTGATCTGTAGCATCATTTACAGGCATTCTAGG
The DNA here is from genome assembly GCA_015680685.1 of Gnetum montanum. Taxonomy (NCBI): domain Eukaryota; kingdom Viridiplantae; phylum Streptophyta; class Gnetopsida; order Gnetales; family Gnetaceae; genus Gnetum; species Gnetum montanum. The sequence continues at coordinate 19,989 of MNCI01020154.1, read as the reverse complement.
ATGCTTGCGCCTTGCAAAACATAGAGAACGAGTGGTAGAAACTTAAGTTGTTTCCCAGGACACTCACCAAGGAATTAGAGAGCTGGTACTAGTCCTTAGAACTGAAAACCATTAGGAGGTGGAGTATTAGATGTACTCCAGAGTGTGTAATTTACGTAAGAAGATCCAAGGCTGGAAGCAAGGTACTCATGAACCCTTGGATGCTGCCATGGCCCGCTACTACACATTGTTACATCGTTGCTCGAGCCATGGATACGCTCGATGGGATCAACTTCATCACATCGTAGATGGGCTAAGACATGAGACAAGGAGAACCTTTGGGACTTATGCCCAAGGGAGATTATCACAACTTAGAGCCCATGAAGTACATAGCTTGTTGGAACAAGTAGCAAAAGAAGAAGGTGAGCTACGAAAAAGAGAGACTATAGAAGAATACAACTGCGATCCCTCCCTTCGAAAGAAGGGAGTGAAATTTTGTGATGAGGAGGATGAGTCACCACTAGAAGAGTTGGTGAATAGAAACACCTTGTCGATTCAAAAATTAACAACAGAAGTATCAGCTAAGATGGATCAATTGTGGGATTCCTTAGACTCCAGACTTGAAACTGTCTTGAAAATTGTAGAAGAGTCTAAGGAGGAACAAAGTAGTAACAAAGATAAGACAAAGTGGAGAAACTCAGGCCCTGCACATAACAAGGGTAAGAGAAAAATTACTATCTTCGATGAAGTTGTGGATTCAAACACAGACGATGAAGGTGGATGTGAGATCTGCTATTATGACCATCCCAAGGGATGTTGTCCAATCATCTTAGATCTACAAGAGTCTGGGGTGTATGCACTTAACCCAAGACTCAACAAATGATAGACACCCCGTAGGTTACCTTATTCCCAAGGTAACCCAAGATAGTTCTACCAACCCTTAACGTACTATCCAAGTGGAACTCCACCACAACCCATCGGACAACATCAGCAATGGCAATACCCATAGTCATGGGGGATGCCACCACCGACACAATAGTACCCTTATTGGTAGCCAGATCCATATGGATATTATGTGCAGTAGCCGATTTCTCCAAGTGACTCTATGAGTCACACAACTCCCCAACATCACTACCAAGTTCAGAAGTACTTTAGGAGGACTCCTTCTCCTCCAGAAGACATCCCACATATACACCATCCTCCAGCTCCATCCACACCTCTGGTAGTTCCCACAACACCTCCTGTTCCAACAATGTAAGGGGAGCTCCCTAATCAACCGCAGGAATGTAATGCTACGAGAGCCGTAAACATTCAACCTGCTGCTGGTTCTAACAACTGTAAAAAGAGAAGACCTTTCTTCAGAACCAAAAGCCCAGACAAGCTCTCACAATAAGCGGTTGAGTCTAGGTATACTCCTCCACCATCTAACACTTCAGAGCACCCTTCAGTCCAATAGAGCTTAACGCATACAGTTATGTTAACACATACTGTAATTGATTGGATCAAGGTAGGCCACCTTCCTAGGAAACAAACTGATCCTGGAAGCCCCTTAATCTATCTACAAATCACTGGGAAAAAATCACATAAGGCTCTTCTTAACTCAGGTTCTGGAGTCAATTTAATATCATGAGAAATGTATCAAGCCTGGAACCTGCCCCAACTTAAGAAGAGCAACATCCAACTAGAGCTGGCAAACCAGTCCATCACCATTCCCTTGGGATTGGTTGAGGACATTGTTACCATTGTGTGTGGTTGGTCCTACCCAGCTGAATTCTTGGTGATAGAAGTTAATAGCAACGAAGGGGACTTCCCTATTATAATGGGAAGGTCATGGCTAAGTATAGTAGATGCATGCCTTAGGATCCGCGATCTTTCCTTGGAGATATCTAAGATAAAAATTGATGGAAAGATCGAGAAGAGGAAAGTTCTATGCATCACATACAGTGATTCATTGGGTGATGGCATGGAGGAAATGCCTCCATGTAACAGGTGTGCTCTTGAAACTTTGAAACAAAGATGCTTGTATGTAGCAACCACACAACAAGTAGTAGACACCCTATGGTTGACAGCTACTCAAAAGAGCAAACAAATATGCATGGAACGAACTGAGGAGACAAACCATGCCAATAATGAAGGCATAGACACGTTGGAATATGAGCGTCGCCAACTCCCACCCCTCAACCTAAGATCATCAATTGGGAGGAGTTGGACACTGCTACAAAATTCAAATAGACATTCATTATTTCAAATCTCTCCCTTCCAATTCAGTCATGGGGAAGATGGCCACCTATGCTAATCATATGGGGGCCCTCAGTTCTTTTAAGTTTTTGTTTTACAACATTTTTTTTTTACGCAATTTTTTTTACAACGTTTTTGTTTTATAAGTTTTTGTATTACACATTTTTGTTTTACATGTTTTTTTCTTACACGTTTTTGTTTTACAATTTCTTTAACTTTTCTTGTTTTTATTTTACAACATCATTATACTTTTTCATTTTTTATGTATGTGATCCACCTTGTAAGTTTGTCACCCAATAAGTGTTCTTTGTGATGGTATGAAGTATTTTCATGTTGATTGCTAATGTTTGGTTTTTACCTTTAAGTCACAATGTTGATACTAAGGTATGTTTCTTTTAATATGGCAGGCAATGAGTTCACTTCATCCATCCATCCACTAGTTTCTATGGTCTCTCTTTACTTGGGAATGTATAGTCCTTTTTAATAAGAACTTTAACGAACTAGTGACTGGGCACTTCTCAAACTAAGAAAGGACTCAAGGTTTGACAAGGGTGTGACTTCAAGGGAACTTGATGCTTTTGTGTTGGCCATTCTCTTGGGTGCTTGGATGTTTTCTTCTTGAGTTTTCTCGCTATTCCGATGTTACCCAATTATCAAAATCTGAGACAATAAAAATAAGAAGTCTTTGCATGGTGTGGTTCTCACGCATAAAAACACAAAACACAAAAAAAAAAAGAGAAGTGAAGAAAGTGAGAATTCAAATCACACCCCTTAGATGAATAATCCCTTAGGCTTCAAGAACTGGTTATGGAACCAAAAGTGTTCCCTCTAAATAAGGCCCTTCTCGCTTCCCATTCTCTCATTTGTTTCATCAGCATGGTGGTGGCTCTTTGGAGAAGCATTCTTGTTATTCAAGTGGATGGTTTGGCCAAGTGCGTTGATGCGAAGTAAACTAGATGTGGATGGTTTGAGGCTGGAGTTGGAATGAGATTTTCCAAGTCACATTAATCATTAAATCCACAAGGGACTGTACACCACCTTGTNGGACTCTTTGAATGTGGGTTTGTCAGTGCATTAAGGGCATGAGCCTGCTTTGGGGAGGACCCACTGACATTCCTATTTGGTGCATTAGTTAGCTTCTTTCCCTTAACATTTTGCAATTAATTTTATTTTTTCATTTCCATCTTGACATCCATTTCATCAATGTCCTAGTTGTCTGTTTTTATCTATCTTTCTTATTCCTTTTCTTTCTCCATTCTAATGCTACCGGAGGTTTGTGATTAGTCATGGGGGTACGGGGCCTGATTTTTTCGATTTTCTCCTAGCCTCGATTTTTTTCAAATTTCTCCTAGCTCCTACACCTTCGATAGTCATGATTAATATATCTCTAGATCCGTATCAGCCATACCAAAACCTAGCCAATGGACTTACACCGAAGCAGGGTATCAATTACATGATGATTCATTTACCCTTTCTAATAAAATATTGTGTTGTGTGTGCAGATGGAAATCATGCAACAATGGAGGGGATCTGGAAGGAACACTTGGAATGAAGCAATGCTGGAAGTAGCTATGCAAGGAGCAAGATTGATGGCGTGCTTACGGATGGACAATGAAAGACACAATCTTGGTGTTGGCAGAAGCAACACTTCTTTCTTTCTTCTCTTTTAGTTACCAACTAAGGCCTGATGTCAATGTAATAAAGTGTTCACTCTTGTTGTCATGAACACTAGTTTTGTTAAGTCTTGTAATGATGATCCGTTCACATGTCATCCCATTAGTTCCATTCAGTCAATAATCCCATATCTTTCCAATATTTTGTAAGGAACTCGAGGATGAGTTTTCATTTAGTCATGGGGGTATGATGAGACACGATTCACATATGCCGCGATATCGTGTCATCGTGATATAGCATCCCCTGTGATGTCACATACGTGATATCACGTCTTCCCCTACAATATCACGTACATGATATCGTGGTGCGCCATCATATCTATAAATAAGAGGTGGCTCTCCCTTGTTTCCTCATCCTAGGATAGAAGTAGCGAAACTCTAGCAGATTGATCACTCCAGAGATAGAATATTTTCCATGTGCCCGCAGTAGGAGTTCTAAAGTGAACGGATCTTTATTCGAGCAACATTATACCTGAACACAAGTTGTGTACGGAAATAAAGATGAACTTCCTAGATAAACCTTGCAGTGCATGGAATAGGATTTTATTTTAATATTATTTATTTCTTTCTCTCTCACCCTTAAACTCCTAGAATGTGGAATGAGTACGACTTGATTACGAGCATCTTAGTGTGACTACTTGGTAACCTAGTGGCGTATCTAGGATCTACGCTTGGTAATCCCTATGGTAGTCGTGCACCAAGATGTGTATGGATAATCAAGGAATCAGCTGCTCATTGCACTTAGGCTAGATTAGATTCTCTCAACCCTTTCCTCCTAGTTAAGTGCCTCAGTATGATCGCTTCGAGCATGTGTGTTATGCATGGTGATCCCAGCAACGATTAGCGTTTGGTAGCCACGGTTGCATCGGTTCAGGGTGTGTATGATAAGTGGGAACGGATGCTGATGCTAGGTAATTTAGACTTAGTTTATTAGTTAGAGTTAGTAATTAGTTTCTCAACCCTTCACCTCAATAGCATAGGAGATAAAACATAAAATACTATAAAAATCATATACCTCGAACTTACTTAGCCATACACTTTGACAACTACAAGTAAGTCTGGGAAGACAACGAATGATTAACCCTAAGTGTTCCATGGGGCATGTAGGCACTTAGTCTATAGAGTTCGACTGGATCGCGCGTGCTACACTCGTATTCGTATGGTTGAGTGTAGGGGTACCTCACCACTCATCAATCCCTTAGGATGGTCGTATTGACAGATCTCACATCCACTATCATCGTCTGTATCTAAGTCGATAACCTCTTCAATAATAGAAACTTTACCCTTACCCTTGTTACATGCATTTTCTGCTTCTCTCTTTTTTCTTTTGTCACGGTCACTACCTCGCTCCTTAGACTCCTCTACTACTTTGAGCACATTTTGAAACCTACTATCCAGGGAGTCCTACATTTGGTCTACCTTTGCCGATACTTCTGATGCTAACTTTTGAATAGGAAAGGTTTTCCTATTCACCATCTCTTCAAGTGGTGACTCTTCCTCATCCACAAAAAATCTTACTCCCTTCTTTCAGAGGGAAGGATCTCAGTTGTATTCTTCCACACTCTCTCTTTTTCATAGCTCACCTTCTTCTTTAGCTACTTGCTCTAGTAGTCTGTGAATTTGATGGGACCTAAGATCAAATAACCTTCCTTGGGTATCAGTCCCAATGGTCCCTTCTTGTTTCATGTCTAGCCCATCTACGAGATGACGTAGTTTATCCCACTTCGAATAACCATAAGAGTGAAAAATAACAGCCCATGGTAGCATCCAAGGGTTCATGACTTCCTTGTTTCCATCCTTGGATTTTCTTTTGTAGGTTAGACACCCGGGAGTAAGTTTCATACTTATCATTGAATAGTTCTAACATCGTACTCCACCTACAAATGGATTTTGGTTCTAAGGACTGATACCAGCTTTTAGCTTCTTTTATTAATGTTCATGGAAACAACTTAAGCTTTTGCCACTCATTTTCTATGTCTTGCAAGGCACACGCATCATGAAATGCTTATTAGTGATTTTGAGGATTATTGTTATATCTCCCTTCAAATTGTGGGATGTTATTCATGTCTAGCCTCTTAATCCTACTATCTTTTTGGTGCCTTATTGGAAATATCACGGCCTTAGTTATATCTAGCATGCTTCGCATGGTGAGTAGGGTTCATCATGATCATCTTATTCATAGAGTCTATGGTGTCTATGCGGTTCCCTACTCTTCCTTCTTCTATGGCGTGATTCCCTAGAGTGCCCTTGTCCTTTGTCTTGATTGTCTTGTTTGTGACTTCCACTTTGTTAGCCCTTATCCTCATGATCTATTAGCGCCATCACGATGGTGTCTACTACCTTCTCTTTAGTGGTCTCTCCCTCAATTGTGATTACGATCAGAATGCTCACCTTTGTCATGTTCCCTTGTTGCTTTTTTAGACTCTTTGTGTCTGTTGGTATCAGCACCTAGGTTGTGAATAGTAGAATGAAGGTTCTGTTACACAACCCCTTGGCCAAAGTCAAGGGGAGGAACATTGTTATTTTGTTGACTACCTAAGGTAGGTTCATCACCCTTAATCTCACTTAAAATGTGTGGGGCATCCTTAGATCATTTTCTCTTTAAGGACTTATGGTGTCTCTCCTGTTGCAAGTCCCTTTGACATTGTGCTTCAGTGGGATGATAGTCTCTTGAATCATAGTGGTGTGCAATGTACTCTGCGTGTAAGTGTTGCATGCCTATTCATTTGAGAGCATGAAGAAGTATACTTGGGACTAAACGATTGGGAGGTAATACTATGTTACCTTCCAAGTCATGCCAACATAGTTGTTCATCTTGGTGGAGAATAAAGGTGAAGTTGGGTACATATTCATCAGGATGAATATATACCACATGAAACTATTGAGGAACTAGTGGGTCAATGTCATGTGTATTTTTTCGCCAATTGCTTCTTGTGTTAGTCCTAGGTGGTGAAGTGCTTTTGTGCGAAGAAGAAGACATCTTATCTTGTTTAGTGTGCTATGTACTATTACCTTTTCTTAACCAACCCTAAGGGTTCGTTCCAATGATGTGAATGATTTCCTAAGTTCTACTTAGCACACAAACAACTAAGTTCCTAGCAACGATGCCAATGATGAGTGTTGAGGTACCCCTATGCTCAACCATACGAATACGAGCGTTTCACACACGATCTGGTCGAATTCCAAGGACTAAGTGCCTATGTGCTTATGTGGAATAATAGCGGGTTAATTAATTTTTTTCTTCCCAAACTTACTTGTATGTCATAGTTGTATGGTTAAGTAAGCTTGAGGTATATGATTTTTATGGTTTTTTATGTGTTTTATATCCTATGCTAATAAGGAGGGAAGAGAGAGATAACTAAGTGACTATTCTAATTTAACTATTCATTAACTAAGTTCTAAGTACTCCTAACACCTGTATCTATTCCTACTTACTATACACATCTTAAACCAGCGCAACACTACTAGGATTACCAAACGCTAATTGTTACTGGGTTACCAAGCACCACACGCATGCTCGAAGCAGTCGTATTGAGTATATTTGACTAAGAGAGTTGTAGGGTGAGAGAAATCATTAATTAACTATGAAAGAATTAAATAATAATTAACACTAATTAATCTATTCTGTATGCTGCAAGGTTTATCATAAAGTTCATCTTTATTGTCATACACAAAGTGTGCTTAGGTACACAATGCTCGAATAAAGATCCATTCACTCTATGACTCCTACTGCGGGCACACAGAAGTAATTCTAACTCTGGAGGGAGAAAATGATAAGAGTTTGGCTAAGGGACTAATTCTTAACTATGGAAACCAAGGGTGCTGCCTCTTATTTATAGATAAGGAGATAGGACGTGATATCAGGTATCCGATATCACATGGTTGATCCAATATTGTGAACGCGATATCGTGGATGGAATATCACATATGCAATATCACAGTTGATCAACCATGTTTAATAATATAAAATCAATATAGACTTTTCAATCACCATCTTTCTTTGGGATAATGACTAATGGGCTGATCCATTCAATGTCTATTATAGGATAGATGAACCTTACTTTCAATAGGTTTTCCAACTCTTGTTTAATAGCTTCCTTATGTCTTGGATTCAATTTTCTTTGTGGTTGGTAGTGTGGTTTAACAACTAGATTTGTATAGATTCAATATTGATAGATATGTGGATTGATAGTAATCATTTCATCCTAGGACCATGCAAATGTAATTAATCATTTATTCACCACTTTTAGAAGTTTTCTTTTTCTATTCTTCATCAAGTTTGATGTTTATTATTACTAGTTTGTTATTGTTTAGTAAAGTATACTCAAGTGTATATGGTAGAGCTTTTAGTTCTAAGGGTTCTTGTTCATATGTCTCTTGTATCTCTAACTATCCCCATTCAATATCTTCCTCTTGATGTGATTCCATGTAAGGAGGTTGCCTTTTTCACTATTTTAACCTATCAATTTCTTGAACATAGGCACTTATGATTTTGTTTAATAGTTCCATGCACATTTTGGATTATTTTTCTTTTTTAGTAATCAATCACTAGATGCCTTCTTGTTGAGTGGCTATTTCATACAAGCATTTTTGTACACATGTCTTCTATGCATTTATTGCATGTTGTGATGGTTTTTTCTTTTATGGTCCAAATTTTCCACACATAGGTGTACCCATTATCGCTATATGTGATACATGGAACTTTGTGTCTCTGAATGATTCTAGCTTCATGTTCCTTGGATATTTCCAAGGAAAAATCTCTAATCCAAATATTATTATCTACACTACTAAGTCAAGCTCTTCCCATAATTATGGGAAATTACCCTTTTGTTCTTTTGGACATGGATGACTAAGAAGTTAGCAAGATGAGACAATCCACTTATGGTAGTGATAACATCTTTCACTTGTTCAAGTGGAATAGCAATGGACTAGTCTACAAGATCTAATTGGATGTTTCTCTTCTTTAGCAGGGGTAGGTTCCAAGCCTTGTACATGTCTTATGAAATGAGGTTTACTCTTGACCCAAAATCTAAGAGAGCCTTGCATGATTTATGCCCTTCTATTAGAAGGTAAACTAAGGAACTTCCAAGCTCTATTTCTTTTTGGGAAGTATTTCTACTTTAATCTAGTGTGATATTATTTGTATGGCATAGTTGCTACCTTATTGGAAATAGTTATTAGAAGAATAATATTCCTTAGAGGAGTATGTGTGGATGACATATAGTTAGGTGAAGTCTCCCTTCATCGAATCATTTTTGGACCTTCCCTGAAAGAATGATTTTTCCTAACTCTTGGTTCATTTTCTATTACATCCTCTTTCATAGTTATCACCTTGGTAGCACTCTTTGATTGTAGTTGTGTTGGTAGCCCTCCTTCTATGACTAGTAGGCATACTAGTGATAAGAAGTTAGACATTTAAAGTAAGGAACTAGTTGCTGTTTGAGACATGTAAGAATTTGGATCCATCCATGAAGTAGTGGGATGATGATATTCTGATGGATAGTAGTGAGAGGAAGCATGGATTGAAGTATTCCTTCGAGATTTTGGATATTGAACATAGTATCCATAGGAATTAGTTTTCTTGTATGGATGCTATTGCCTTGGTGGTAGCATTCCGCATGCTTGTGGTTGCTACCATTGCTGCTGGTACTATTCTTGTGATTGAGGATATGCCCCACTTGGATATTATGTTTGCTAGTAGGATTGTTAGAAGTTACCTTGTGGATCAAGTAATATTTTGGGCATATATTTCTTGAAAAACTTCATATTAAGTATATATGCCCTAGACTCTTGTAACTGGGCCATAACATGGCAACATCCCTTAGGATATTCATGTTAGCACACTTTGCAGCCTTCATCATCTTTTGAACTAGACTTCATTATTTCCTCTACTGAGGTAACTTTTCTTTTATTTTGGTAGTGCTCTCACCCATTGTCTCTTTGTTTCTTCTTATCTTTACTTTAGTTTGGAGCTCATTTAGTGTTTGTCTCTACTATCTTTAATGTTGTAGTAAATTTGTCATTCATGGAATTCCACAATTTTCTACCTTGGTTGTGATGTCATTAACTAATTTGTGAATTGGTAGAGTCTTTTCTTGGATTTTATTTTGTAAAATTTCTTCCTCTTGCAATTCATATATGTTGACATTTTGTTATGCCAAAATGTTAAGGAAAATGAAGAACAATATAATATTTATTATAGATGATGTATTTGCAGGGAAAGAACTCAAGGAAGAAAATGACATCTACAACTTAATGAGCCAAGATGAGAAAATGAACAAGCTTGGATTGAAACTAAAGACTTTAATCAATGAAGATGCTCCAAGGATTGGGAAGAAGCCAAATCAATAAGATAAAGCCTCAAGAACTAGAGTTCATAAGTTGGGAAGATGTCTCTAAGAAAATGTAGACATCCTAGTTGAGGAGAATGTATTCATAGGAACAAATCTTAAAAAAAAAAAGGAGACGTCTTCTCTGCAGAGTGGATGTCTACCTAGAGATGTCTCCCAAGAGACATCTCATTCTTCAAGAAGACATCTCCTTTGAATTAAGGCAGATCTCAAGTAGACATCCAAACATCAAAAGAGATGTTTACACTAGCTGTTGCACAAATTCCAAAGAGTTTTTGGAAACTTCAAAGCTATAAGAAGACATCAAATTCTTGGGAATTGAGAAAGAACTATTCACATAAAAATAATCATTTTTAAATCTATGCTCTTATACTTGTGTCCTTCATTGTCACATCATTTGGTTAGTTGTATGTAAATGTTTTGTTGAATTGAGCTTCAACAAGAAGGATCTGTAATTGTAGTTACATTCTTTCCTTATAACATTTACTCTTTTCTTGCTAGCTTGCAGGGTTTATGTGCTTCTTGCAAGAAGGCATCCTCATTAAGCTTGTTGGGATCCTATGGGTTTGTAACCAAAAATGAGCTTTATTCATTAAGGTTGATTTAAAGGCAATCATCTTAGTTCTATCCCCACTTTGAGGTGCTAACATTGCTAATGTTGTTACAAATTCTCTTATGTGGGTAACCGGATCCTTGTCATTTTTCTGCTTAAAAATAGGTAATAAGTGAATATTTTTAACCTGTACATCTCTTCCGTATGGAAAAACTAATGAGCCTTGAGGTATGATGGATGCTTTTTGATTCAATAACTCTTCAAGGGTTTGTCCTAGGTAAGGCTAGCCAATTGGAACATTGGAACTCAAACTACCAAAGGAGAAAGGAATTGAACCTAAGAAAAATGGAGGAGGTGTATGATGTGAAGATGATCCCATCGTGTAAGTAGAGGTTACTATAAAATTTGGTATAGAAATAGAGATTGGTGGTGGAGTTTGTATGTTTAAAGTGCTTATTGGTTGGGTAGTTCCTTCAATTATAGTTACATAAGTTCATATTTGGGTAGTATTTAGATTTTGAGATCCTATCCCCATAGTTGAACTCATGGTTGTAGTTGGAATGTCAAATAGAGGATTGATAGTTATGGAAAAATTAGGTTGTGTTTTCTCATTGGAATTTTGTGTTACCTAAGGGAAAGAATAATTAGATCTTGATTGTATTGGTTGTTCTTGGTGGTTTTGATTAACTTTTGTTCATTTATAAAGGTGAATAGTGCTTCTAGAAGGTTGAATTTGTGTAGGTTTCCTTGGTTGCTTTGTTAGTTTCATTTAACACGAACACTCTTTGTTGGCACATTCATGGGCTACCATTCCTAAGATCTTACAAACTGATTTAGTAACTCCTACTATTGTGGCTTTAATTGTAACTTTTTAAACACTTTCAGTTGGTTGTGTGATAAGAGGAGCAAATTCTTGGGATTTTTCTTTATTTTTATTTTTCTTTATGTAAGAAAAACAAGTAAAAGAAACCATTTCTTAAATTACAAAAATAAAAAAAAATAAAATGCAAAAATAAAATGCATGAATAAATAAAAAATAAATAAGAAATTAAGAAAATTAAAGCTTACAGAACCCTTGATGATGATTAACTTTGCTAGCCTTCTTGGAAATGATGCCAAATTGACAAGCTAGACAAAATTTAGTGCTAGATTATTTTAAATATTTATCTTTCTTTCGTTGTAGAGATTGTCATCTTGTTTGTGACTAACTCACAAGTCATATCCATGGAGGAACAGTCCAAAGTCAAAAGATCATCAAGATAATAAATAATTAGAATTGAATTCAATTGAATTCCAGACTTATGACTGTCACTCATAAGTATAATCATAAACTTTTATTCTAACTTCTCATATTAAGTTCAAGAATGAAAATGAATAATTAAATCAAATTGAAATTATAAATAATAATTCAAGATTACAAGGGAGACTTTGCCTGATTTGTAGTTTTTCCTTATTGTTTTCACAATGTGGTAACTTCAACAGTCAGCCACTAGGCTTCAAGAATTAACACAAGGCTTAATAGATCCTCAACATAAATCATAAGAATAATTGATCTCAATTTGATATGGAATTTTCTTAGGTATCAATTCTTTCTCTTTCCTATTCTTTATTCTCTTTTTCAAGGAAAACGAAAATAATAATAATAATAATAATTGCCTTTCTCACAGTGTGGGATGTATTATTTATACTCCCAAATGTTTAAAAATAATCAAATCAATCATTGTTCAATAGGATACTAGGGGTAAATACTAATGTTAACATTTCAATTTACAAAATTAAATTTTGTACGTAATATTTTAGTTAATGGGGAAGAGAGATAGTAGCAACAACGTCAGGATCACAGTCTTCATTTATCACGAGAATTTCTAGCCTCTAGATCTCTTACACAGGCACTAGCTACTGCTGCTAATGATGCTGATGTTGATGTGGACTGCCGCCTACTATTCATTGTTGCCTATTACCCTTGTCGCTGCCTCGTTGCTATTGTCATCGCTATCATGTGCTTAGCATTGTTACTACCTATCACTTTCTCATGCATGCTATTGTTGCTGTTGTTGTCGCCACTACCCGTTGCTACCTTGCTAGTGATGTTAGTGCTACTAGTGTCGTTGTCGTTGGTCACATGCAACACGTGGATGGGCTTGTTGCCCTAATTCTTTATATATAATGTTT
>MNCI01020153.1:12969-40070 GCA_015680685.1 Gnetum montanum | reverse complement strand
CTAAAAACTCTTTCTCATATAGTTCATAGGTGGCTGCTTCTTACTGTTCTAACTCATTTCTATACCTACTTGCTATCAACATGGCTAAGTTATCATAATGGAAGTTGGCTAAGCCCATGTACTTTTTCAAGTCCTCAATTTGTAGGTCTTTGTTCTTTACTTCCGCCTAATGAACAAGGGCATGATTATCCAGAATGGGTTATCCTTCAAGATTCTATCCTGATATGGACCTAATTTTAGTTGTTTCCATTTGGATTTCTTTTTCATTTATCTATTTATACATGCCCACTTGGTCATAGAAGTGTTTCTTGAGCCTCTCATGTTTCTTTACCTCATTTTGCCACACACTGAATTCAACAGCTAATTTTTGTCTAATGGTGCATACCTCCTTCATAGAGAGGGTTCTAATTTCTCTCACAAGGCAACTCATGTCCTAGTTGGCCCTTACTTGTTGTTCCCTTAACTTGTGAATACTCTCTTCTAAGATTTTTTTTTTTCCACTATGGTCAACCTCATGTTATTAGCAACAAATTGTTTATTCTCCTCCCATACCATAGTAAGTGCCTTCACATGTGCATATGTCTATGCTTCAACTACAAAGGCATTGCATACCACTTTCTCCTTCTCATCTTCCAATTGTTTATTCTACTTAATTAATATGCTAATATGCTATGTTCTGAATTGCTTAATTTGGTTAGATGCAACAAATTGTGTGGGATCTCTCCTTTTAGCTCTTAGGGCTACGAGCTCTTCCTGTAGTTTTAAAAATTCTGCTTCTACATGCTCTACCTTGGTCTATGTCATGACAAGTTTTCATTCGGTAGTTATGAGTTTAGATTATACTACAGTGACATCACTAGGGATGTTGAATAGTGTTGTCATGACTTTCCCAGTCTACAGTAGTCTATTGAGTACATCCTCATGATCAGTATGAGTCATCGAGGTTCTGGTTAACATCTAAGCATCTCTAGATCTAGTTAAATCTATCGATGGCAAAACAAGTACATTGAAAGATTCTTTGATGTGAGCTGCGATCACCTTTGCTACTTCCATTGCATCTTGGTGCTACATTGCCATAACTGTGGCTCCTTCTATAGCCTTTAGCACCACTTGGAGTGATGCAACATTTCTAGAGATTTGTTGTGACCATTTTACCTCTCCTCCTAACTATAATGAAATCTGTCCACTTGGTGGATCAGTTAAAAATATGGATTTGATGCCACTATCAATAACTTTGTACATATTTTCTTCTTCCCTCGTTCCCCAACTAATTATTTCTATAATCTGTTGTAGATGGCTCATCGATGGTCTATAATCTTGCAGTGACGATGGTGGAACTTACTATTCTTATTGCTACTACTATTTGCTATTGGCCGTTGGGCCTTGCTTGCTATTGTTATTGCTCTTATTCCTATTTTTTCTCTTGCTCTTCACCATGGTCTTTCCTTGGTGGAGCTAGTTTGAGCAACTCATCATATGAAGCATTTTGAGTTCTCTTGGAAATGTCATTGGTGTAATACAAGATTCTGGCTCATTTGCATAGCTTCATGATAAGGCAAGGGAATGGAAGTGTTGGCTTCCCTACCTTTTTTTCTTCAAACCTCCTTTGGATTTCTATAAAATAAATTTATGCAAGGTTGACATTATATTTTCCCATCAAGATTACATTACCTCTAGCCACATAAGTTGATAGTCGATTGAGTCCTTTTGTTGGAAATAGGTGATAAGTGCCAATTTTAAAGTATATTCTTTGTTCTAGAGTTAGTTCATTATAGCCCTTATCTTCTCTTCCATAGCCCATTTCAACCATAACTTCTAGTTTTAGGATTAGATTAGGTGAATAGATGTGCTAACCCTATTCCTTCATTGGATATATTTAGAGCTTTTGCAATTGCCTTGGTCAAGAATGAAACTAAGATTTCTCCAATGTTGACAGTAGTACCCTCTTCCTTGTTGTGCCAAAACTGGTAAGTCTCTCCAAGGTACCATTCATCATTCTATGATAGGATAGGCCATAGCAATGACACTTGGAGTTGTGGTTGTACTACTTCAAGAACAAATTTCATAAATGGGCCAAATTTCATTTCCACAATCACTATGGTTAGGATGGATCTTTCTTAAATTGCTTGGAGGTAGTCTTATGATAATGTGAAGCATTGTCCTTCAAGTTGTGGTTCATCTATGTCTCCTTTGGTTGATTGTCCTCTAGTAGGAGTGTCTTGATGAATGCTAAACAAATGTGCTTCTTGCTCTTCATGTTTTGGTCCTTGGCCTTCATTTTGTACTCTACCTTGGCTTCTTGGTCTCTTACTTGCTCCTCATGAAGGCCCTCCTTATGCTCCTCCTCTTCTTGTGACCATCTACAACCATTAAGGAATTAAAATTACTAAGGTTTTTCCATGTATTCTTAATGGTTTCATACCTTACTCATACCCTTCATTTCATTAAGTTCTTAGTTACCAAGGTTGTAGAGTTTGAAAATTTTCAAAAAGTTAATCCATAGGTGTTAATCTCTTGATAACCCTTCACAATTTCTCATTTTGTCCCTATGTATGATGGTTATTGATCCTTAAGATCATTAATTGAGTGTTTTGGCTTTAGTATGTTTGATTATTCTTTAAAAATTCCAACTAGTTCTTCATACCTACCCTTAAAATAACTTCCAAGCATTAGAATTTTTCAAAAAATTGGCTCAGATTTTCCTCATTAGCATATGTTTGGAATGGATAGCATAAATGATATGGGAAGGATAACATAAGAAGGGTAATGAATTCATATGTTTGGAATGGATAGCATAAATGATATGGGAAGTGTTTGTTGATGTTTGGAAGGTTCAAGATGATGTGGAATTGCTTATTAGGTATAAGAAATAACAGTTGATGAGTGGCAAGGTACCTTTACACCCAACCACATGAATCACTAAGGTGTTACGTGTGATCTGGTCAAATTCCGTGGACCTATAGTTATCTAATGCACTAGCTCTTCTAGAAAGTGAAGTGACATTGAGAATATTCGTTGTCTTCCCAACTACACTTGTGATGTTCAAGGGTATGGTTTAAGTGTAATTGAGGTATATGATTTTTTATCATTTTATGTTTTATAGATGTGATTGTGTACAACAAGAATAAAAAGTAGAGTAATTTAAAATCTAATTCGTTTACTGCCTATCTAGCCTAACACAAATAACCATCCCACTTTCCTAAATACATATAGCATTACTAGGCTACCAAACATCAAGCGTTGCTGGGTTACCAAGTACTATATGTATGCTTGAAGTGGTTGTGCTTGTGTTCCATAACTAATGGAAATAAATTGCTTAATTCAAATGCATTAAAGTAAAGAGCAATGAAGTAAAATGCATTAAAGAAAATATTAATCTATTCTCAATACTGCAAGGATTGTCAGAAGAGTTCATTTTATTCCTATCACATTGTTGCACTCAAGTACATCAATACTCAAACAAAGAACCATACACACTTGGACTCCTTCTAAAAGCACTTAGAAAATATTCTAATTGTAGAGAGAAGAAACGACAAGACCTTTTCTACTTTGACTAGAAAAATGACCAAAAATTGATGTGAAAACTAGAGCCCAAGCGCAGGATTTATAGACTTAGGATATATACCTCGACGTTGCATATGTGACATTGTAGCTGGACCCTGACATCACGTACATGACATCATGGCCAATAGCAAAAACATGTTCAACATATCCCCACGACTGAATGAAAACTCATCCTTGAGTAAAGAAGAGAAGGAACAAGTTCTTTACAACACAATATATTGGGTAGGTATGGGATTATTGACTGACATACAAATTGACTCAAATAAAATAAATAGATGCTAAGTGCCCAAGTGTACAGAATTACAATTTTTATAAAATGGGATGTTCATGATAAGAGAAGTGAACACCCTAGATAACATTGACATTTAACATCCCTTGGCAGTAGGAGAATGAGAGAGAGAGAAGAGATCCTTTGATCATGAAGAACCCTCATTGTGTGGTCCTGTTGCATCATCCTTGGTGAAGATAGTCTCACTTCCAGTCCATGCTTCCCACTACAATCACAATAGAATCATGAATTAGTATGCAATGTCTAACACATAACTGTTAAATGCCTTGTCTCGTTAGTAGTTACACTTGGCTAGGTCATGATTATGGTTGATTGGTTCCTTGAGTAGTGTTAGTGAGAAGGTTGACATATAGGGTTAATTAAATTAAGTAGTCCATTAAATTTGAAAGAGTTCAATACAAGGAAATATCTAAAGAGGATATAAGAATTTGCAATGATCAAAAGAAAAGTTCACTGAAAACTGTTGTGAAGATGTGCACAATTGGATGTCATTGATGGGGTAAACAAAAAGAATTTAATTGTAAGAGTGTCTAAGGGTAAAGAACTTAACTAACCCAACCAAAAGATATGTAAGTGGATCCTTCCCAAAGCAAGCACAGGCCTTTTTGCCCTTGCATAACCTAAAACCAAAGAGTCCATGGGCTCTGTGGATAATTAATAATTACAGAAGGTTAAGTACAAAAACCCAAGAAAAACTAACTAAGAATCCTGACACATCAAACTAAAACATGAAATCGGCAGTGAGGTGAGATATGGAAAGCATATATGAATGAGAGAGAGTGGAATGAAGTTCCTAATTACAGTCACATGAAGTCCCTTGTCAATTTGTGGTTAAATGACTTGATATGATCCATCCTTAGTCCAAACCAAAACCAACCATGTTCAGTGACTTCGCATCATCATCCTAAGACCAATCCATCCCTTAAGACACAAAAGTACTTCCACAGAATACCCACCTTTCCAAATTAGAGAAGAAGTAGGAAGTGAGGAAGGGCCTTAGTTAGAGGGGACTAGTCCCATAACTAGTGCTTGTAGCCCATTTATTTTGTCTAAGGGGTGTCCTTTTAATTTTCATTGATTTTTTTCTTTTTGAAATGGGAACCACATCATGCAAAGACACATACATTTATTTTGTCCAAGAGGTGTGTTTTAAATCTTCATCTTCTTTTTTCTTTTTCCTGATGAGAACCACACCATGCAAGGACTTATTCAACTTCCTTTTATTGATTGGCACGGAACGATAAGAAATTTATGAAAACACACATGCACCCAAGCAAATAGAAAGGCACAAAGAATACTAAATCCCCCTGAAGCCACATCCTATTCAAACCTTTGAATCCTTCCCAATTTCAAAAACTACCAAAGTCACAAATTTATTAAAATTTTATTAATGAAAAAGAGACTACATGTTTCCAAAATAAGAAAAACCATAGAGTTTGTGTATGGGTGGATGTTGTGGACTCATCGTCTATTACATGAAAAAGAAACCATGTCCTAATTATCCGTAATGAAATTCAAAGCCAAAAATCAAACACCAACAATCAAATAACAAAAATAGTACATACCACCATCAAGTAACGCATTACCAATGTACCTGGCACTTATTAACAAAAAGTTAGAAAATCACACCAAATAAAAGAAAATATAAAAGAAAGTGTAAAATGTTCAAGAAATATCAAATGTACTAATGATGGTGTAAAACAAAAATTCGAAAAGATTAATAACATAAAAAAAAAAGATGTGAAATAAATAATGTGTAAAAAAAAAAGTGTAAAACAAAAAAGTTTGAAAAACTGAAGAGCCACTTTGTATGGTTAGCATGAGTGGCCATCTTCTCCATGACTAAGTTGAAAGGAGAAGATCCAAAATATGGAGTGTGGTTGTCCATCTAATGAGGTGCCTGTTGTGTTGGCTAACATATACTCATGGAAAGGTTTAATTTGTTGGATGTTGACTAGCTATTTCTTGTTTGGGCTCTCAGGTTTATAGATCAACATGATCCTAGAAGAAAGAGTCTCATAAATGATTTAAGGTCATTCCCAAAATTTTTGGAACTTAGTTCATTAAGGTACATGTGTGGGGTTTTAGTAGAGAACCTTATCTCCCAGTTGAAATTTAACTTTTCTAATTTTTAGGTCATGAAGCTTTTTATTATAGGCCTTACGCAACTTGTTATATGATAAGGCTACTAATCAATTTTTGTTTAGTAGGTTGAGATTTATTAGTTGTTCTTTTTGGGCTAAACTTAAGTCAAGGTTAAGGTCACAAGCTGTTGAAAGTGTACAGAGTTCATATTGAATAGGAAGTATTGGTAATTTTTCATACACAAGCTCATAGGGAGAATAGACTATAGGAAGTTTCCAAGTTGAGCAGTAGGCCCAAAGGGCATCATTGAGTTTTGTGCTCTAGTCCTTCCTATACTTGCTAACAATTATTATTCTTATTCTTGTGATTTTCCTATTGGTAACCTTAGCTTAACCATTAGCTTGGGGATGGTAGAGTGTTATGAGTTTATGTTCAACCCCTAAGCGTTGCATGAGTTTCCAAAAAGTAGTGCCTATAAAGTGAGTTCCATTGTTAGAAATTAATGCACATGGCATACCAAACTTGTTTATACCATTTTGTTGTACAAACCAAGCAACAATAGAGGATGTACAATTGATGATGGCTACTGCTTCTACCCACTTTGTATAATATTCAATAGTGACTATGATGTATGCCTTTTCATTTAACATGGATGTGATGGAACCCATGAAGTCAATGCCCTAGATGTCGAATGGTTCCAATGGTTGAATCCATTGTTGAGGTCCCTCCATTCAAGTAGTCATTCCACCATTTCATTAGCATCATTCACAAGAGCGAGCATAATGGTGAGCATCCCTAAAGAGTGTTAGCCAATAGTACCTTACCATTAGTATTTTAATGGTCATGTGTCTCCCAGCATAGTGTCCTCCACAAGGACCTTCATGAGCATCTTGAAGAACGTGCAATTGATTGACATTAGGGACACACCAACAAACTAAGCCATTGGAACGCACCTTGTAGAGGTGTCTATTGATCTCCATGAAGTGCTTTACCAAGTGAGAAACTACTATTTCTTTCGATGGTCCAACTCTTATGGCATCTCCTGAGTGAGAAGATAGGTGAGAATGTTATTATACCATTTTGACTCATTGGGCATTTGTTTAGTTATAGCTCCAACAAAGAGGAGTTCATTAGGAAACATGTCAAAGAGTAGGAATTCTTCCTCTTTTTCATCCCATCACAACTAAGACAAGTGATCAATGACCACATTCTCAATGCCCTTTTGATCTACCATTGTGATCAAATTCCTGCAAGATCACTAGCCACCACATGACATGGGGGCTCACCGTTGGCTTGTTCATCAGGAAGTGGATGGGACTATGGTCTGTGTGCATAAACACCTTGTATCCAAGCACATAATGCCTGAACTTCTCAGGAATAAACACCACTGCCATCAATTCTTTTTCTGTAGTGATGTAGTTTAATTGTGCATCCACAATGATTCAAATAGCATAGTGGGTGTAGTATGAACATTTCTTATCATCTAACTATGTCACCACTACTCCTAAAGCATAATTTGATGCATTCATCATGATATGAAATGGTCTGGACTAATCAGGTGCTTGTAGGATTGGAGTTTCTACGAGCTTCTCTTTCAGTTGCTAGAATGCTTTCTCACATTCTGTGGTCTAGACAAAGGGAGCATCTTTCTTTGTTAGCTCAACCAATAATTTTGTGATCTTAGAGAAATTTTCTATGAATCATCGGTAGTAGCTAGTATGTCCAAGGAATGATCGAACATCTTTAACTATTTCTGGCTAGCGAGTTATTCCTTGGATGACCCTTATTTTTTCAGGGTCCACCTCAATTTTTGCTTGTGATATTCTATGCCCTAGTACAATGCCCTCCTAGACCATCAGGAGACTTTTCTTCCAATTGAGTGGGTGTTTTAACTAGCTTCTATTTCAGAGTTTGGAAAGCTAGTTTGCATTCCATGGTCCATTCGAAAGGTACGTCCTTTTTCGTTAATTCCACCAATGATTTGGCAACCTTTGAAAAGTTCTTAATAAATCTCCTATAGTAGCCAATGTGTCCAAGGAATGATTGAATATCTTTGATAGTTTTTGGTTGATGGGTAATTCCTTGGATAACTTTAATTTTCTCTGGGTCTACCTCTATCCCTGTGTGTGAGATTTTATGCCCTATTACTACACCTTCTTAGACCATCAAATGGATTTTCTGCCAATTAAGCCTTAAATTAGTTTCCATAGATCTTTTCAGCACTTGCTCTAACTGATCCAAGGCTTGATCAAAGTTTGCTCCATAGGTGGAGAAATCATCCATAAAGACCTCCATGCCATTCCCTATCTGCTATTGGAATATGCTTAGAACTAGTCATTAAAATGTTGCAGGGGCATTGCACAAGCCAAACAACATTTGTTTGTATGTGAACGTTCCCCAAGGACTGGTGAACATAGTCTTGGCTTGATCTTCTAGGGCTATTTGTATTTGGTTATATCTACTATATCCATCCAGAAAATTGTAATAGTGATGCCCTGTGATGGTGTCTAAGACTTGGTCAACAAATGGTAATGGAAAGTGATCTTTGAATGTTGCCATATTTAGTAGCTTAAATTCTATGCACATCCTCCATTTTCCTCCCTTTTTAGGCACAATAACTAAGGGGTTAACCCATTCACTATCAACAATGGGGTATATGAACCTAGCCTTGAGAAGCTGTTCGATTTCTTCCTTGACTACTTGCTTCAGCTTTGGGTTCAAACGCCTCTGTGGTTGTCTTCAAGGCTTCATGGAGGGGTCAATGTAAATCCTATGTTGGCATATCCTCAGATCTATTCTAGTAAATTTAGGATATGATCAAGCAAAGGATTTTGGCCATCTATTAATTACCTTTAGTAGTTGAGTGTGGTAGTTGAGTTGAAGGAGGCTCCGAAGTTTTGATTGATAGTGAGGCATCTAAGAAATCAGCCACTTGTGATTACAAGGGCTTGGTTGGACTATTAGTTCTAAAGAAAGGTCTTTTCTTCATGTGGTTGTTGGAACCAATAGTAGGTTGAGAGTTAATAGCCCTTGTGGTGTTACGTTGCTTCGGCTGGGTAGGGATTTCACCCTGCATAGCTGGAGAAGGTGGTATTGGAGCTATTAGTGAGAGAGATGCAGCTAGATGAGAAGGATGATATACTTGTGGAACATTATCCCTAGAAGAGGGAGTCCTATAATATTCATGAGCTTGGTAGTAAGGTTGAGGAGTAATGTGACCAATAGAGTCATGTGGAGAGACTGGCTGCTGCATGTAATATCTATACAAGTTAGGTTCTCGATAAGGATAATGTTGCCTTGGTGGTGGCATTCCCCATGATTTTGGGTATTGCCATTGTTGGTATTACTCAATCAGTTGTGGTGGAGTTCCACTGGGATATACGTTAAGGGTTGGTGGAACTGTCTTGGGTTACCTTGAGGATAAGGTAACCTTCAGGGTGTTTGTCGTTTGTTCAATTGTGGGTTGAGTGCATACACCCCAAACTCTTGTAGATGTGAGATTACAGGGCAACATCCCTTAGGATGGTCATATTGACATATTTCACATCCACTATCATTGTCCATTTCTGATTCCACAACCTCTTCAATGATGGCAACTTTGCCCTTACCCTTGCTACGTGTATGTTCAGCCTCTTTCTTTTTTCTTTTCTCACTACCTTGCTCTCTAGACTCCTCTACTATTTTAAGAACAGATTGAAATCTATTATCTAGGGAATTCCACATTTGGTCTACCTTTGTTGATACTTCTGATGTCAACTTTTGGATAGGAAAATTTTTCCTATGTACCATCTCTTTGAGTGGTGACTCTTCTTCATCCTCAAAAAATCTTACTTTCCTCTTCTGGAGGGAAGGATCTCGGTTATACTATTTTGCACTTTCTCTCTTCCATAGCTCACCTTCTTCCTTAGCAACTTGCTCCAATAGTCTTTGAATTTGATGGGACCTAAGCTTGGATAATCTTCCTTGGGCATAAGTCCCAAGGCTTCTTCTCATTTCATGCTTAAGCCCATCTACGAGATGATGTAGTTGATCCCTTTGCAAATAACCATGGCCAGGACAATGATGTAATAGTGCATAGTATCAACCCATGGTAGCATCCAAGGGTTCATGTCCTCCTTGTTTCCAGCCTTGGATTTGCTTTCGTAGGTTGGACACTTGGGAGTACATTTGGTACTTATCGTTAAAAAATTCTAACATGGTACGCCACTTATGAATGGATTCTGGTTCTAAGGAGCAGTACCTACTTTCCGCTTCTTTAACTAGTGTTTGTGGGAACAACTTAAGTTTTTTCCATTCATTCTCTATTTTTTGTAAGGCACATGCATCATGGAATTCTTGTAAGTGATTTTGAGGATCAGCATTGTATCCCCCTTCAAATTGTGGGATAATGTTCACATCTAATCTCTTGATCCTACTATCTTTCTAGTGCCTTGGTGGAATTCTAAAAACCTCAGTTATGTCTAACATACTTTGAGTAGTGAGTAGGAGTTCATTTTGATCATCTCGTCCATGGCATATATGATGCCTACATTGTTCCCTACTCTCCCTTCTTCTATGTTGTGATTCTCTATAGTGCACTTATCCCATTTCCTGGTTGTTTCATCTATGACTTCCACTTTGCCTACCTTTATCCCCATGGTATTTTTCTTTATGAATGCATTTGGATACTGAAGGAGAGGATGAAGGAGATGATGAAGGTGAAGAAGAAGGGGAACCGTCACCATGATGGTGTCTGTTACCTTCTCTTTGGCGGTCATGGCCTCGATCGTGATTATGATCAGAATGTCCACCTTTATCATGTGTCTATGTTCCTTTTTTAAATCCTTTGTGCTCATGGGTATCAGAACCTGGGTTATGAATAGTGGAATGAAGGTTCTAATACAAAACCCCTTGGCCAAAGTCAAGGGGAGGAACATCGTTGTGTGGGTGACTGCCTGAGGTAGGTTTACCACCCTCATTTTTGCTTAAGACATGTGGGACATCCTAGGAACACTTACCCTTCAAAGAATTATGATGTCTCTCTTGTTGCAAGTTCCTTTGACATTATACCTCCATGGGACGGTACTCTCTTGAGTTATGGTCTTGCATAACGTACTCTACATGTAAGTATGGCATGCCAATTTATGTGAGAGCACGAAGAAGCATGCTTGGGACTAAATGATCAAGAGGTAACACTATGTTACCTTCTAAGTCTCACCAACAAAGTTATTCATCTTGATGGAAGATAAAGGTGAAGTCTGGTATATACTCATCAGGATGAATATATACCACTCTAACTTGTTGAGGGACTGGTGGATCAATGTCATGTGTATTACGTCACTAATTGTTTCCTGTTTCCAACCTAGGAGGTAAGGCACTTTCATACGAAGAAGGAGACATACTTTTTTTCAGTGTGCAATGTATTCTTGTTTATTATTTTCTCAATCAACCCTAAGGGTTCGTTCCAATGATGTGAATGATTTCCTAAGTTTTAATTAGCACACAAACAACTAAGTCCTTGGTAACAATGCCAATGATGAGCGTAGAGGTACCCCTACACTCAACCATATGAATACGAGTGTTTCATGCATGATCCGGTCAAATTCCAAGGACTAAGTGCTTATGCACCCTTGTGGAACAAGCATGGGTTGGTTGATCGTTGTCTTCCCAAACTTACTTGTATGTCACGATTGTATGGTTAAGTAAGCTTGAGGCATATGATTTTTATAGCTTTTATTGTTTTATGTCCTGCTACTAATAAGGGAGGAGAGAGAGATAACTAAGTGACTAATTTAACTTAACTACTGATTAACTAGGCTTTAACTAATCCTAACACTAGTCTCCATTCTCACTTATCGTACACATCCTAAACCAGTGCAACACTATTGGGGTTACCAAATGCTAATCGTTATTGGGTTACCAAGTGTTACACACATGCTCGAAGTGATCGTACTGAGTGTACTTAGGAGAGTTGTAGGGTGAGAGAGACTCATTAATTAACTAAGAAAGAATTTAATAAAATCAGTTAACACTAATTAATCTATTCTTGATGCTACAAGTTTTATCATAAAGTTCATCTTTATTGCCATACATAAGATGTGCTCGGGTACACAATGCTTGAATAAAGATTTGTTCACTTGATGACTCCTACTACGGGCACAAAGAAATAATTCTAACTTTTGAGGGAAGAAAAGGCAAGAGTTTGGCTAAGGGACTAACTATCTAACTACAAAACCAAGTGCACACACCTCTTATTTATAGGCAAGGAGGCAGGTCCTGATATCAAGTATTCTACATCACATGGTAGGCTCTGATATCGCGTACTTGATATCATAGATGTGATATTGTAGCCCTGATATCACGGTTCATCAATACACAACTAAATTAGATCACCATTGAGAAAGAGCTCATGGTAGTGGTGTATGCCTTGGAAAAATTTAGGTGCTATGTGATTGGATATTAAATCTTTGTGCATACTAACCATAGTGCTATTCATCTCATGATGAACAAGCCAATAATGAGGTCTCGTGTTATATAGTGGCTAGTGATTTTGTAAGGGTTTGACCTTACCATGATGGATAGGAAGGAGATTGAGAATGTGATTGTTGATCACTTGTCTTGGTTAAGATGGAATAACAAAGAGGATAAGGAGCCCTTATCTAATCAATTCCCAGATGAGATTCTCTTTGCTAAATCTATTAATGTTTAAGAGCCTATGGGTACCAATTGGTATGATAATTGTGCAGGCCTATAAATACACATGTAGGTGCAAGGAGTTAGGAAGGTTAGTTTAGTATTAGAGTAGAGTATTTTTGTCATTTTTTCCTCTCAACTCTTTTCCCCCAGTGTATGCCCACAGTGTGATGATTGTAATTGTACGGAACCTTTATTCAAGTGTGACGTACTTGGACACACACATGACCAGAAATAAAGATCGAGATTACTTCATCATTGTAGCATTCACTTAGTTTAATTATTTAATTGTTATTTTTATTTATTGCTTCCATAGTTAATATCTCTTCACCCTAAACTCCTTAAACTTGGAATGAGTACGACTTAATCACAAGCATTCAAGTATGACTACTTGGTATCCCAATAGCGTACCTAGGCCATGCGCTTGGTAATTCTAGTAGTAGTTGTGCACGAGGTCCAAGATGTGTATAGATGATTAAGGAACAGATGCTCATCGTACTTAGGCTAGCTTAGACTCTTTCTCCCTTTTCCTCCTAGCTTAATTAAAGTTATTTACCATTGCCTCTAGGAGTAACACTAGGTTAGAAACTACATCATACACCTCACTCTGTTCTAAACCATACGTGACAAAGCAAGTACTAGTCTAGGTGGGAAGATATCGAATTGTGATTAGTGAGTAACTATCTAGATACCACAACTAGCTTGTTTGCAAAGTTCAACTGGATTGTGCGTGAAATGCTCATATTCGTATGGTTGAGTGTAGGGGTACCTCGCCACTCATCATTGGTGCTGTTTCTAGGGACGGTGCTAGTTATTTAGATTAGTTATATCATACAAGATTGCTGTAACAAGTATTAACAATATATCCTTTAGAAAAAAAATTAAATTAAATTCAATTAATTCACACATCACTCACAATAATGTCTCTCTATCAAGACTATGCTAATGCCATAACTAGTGAGGCAATTCATTGGAGAACCAATGAATTATATATGAAGACAAAGTTTGGAGTACTCAACCTTATGCAGGAATTCCATATGTTCATGAGTATCCCAACGATACTCAAGGATTCTTGTCAACCAACTTTGACACCTCTAGTAAGGATGAGACATCCCATAGAACAAGGAGGCTCGAAAGGCCTAGGACCTTCTTGATAACTAACAAGAACTTATTTGGGGATGATTAGAAGACTTACAAAAGTCATAACAAGTTTTATAGTTCCCTCTCTTCCTCTCCTCTTTCAATGCCAGATTGTGACATAGATGATTATCTTTCAAGGGATCAGCGTAGAACTAAAAATTAAGCTCACAAAGAAAATCAAGAATGCCAACATGAACAAGGACAACATCATCCGAACACACAAACTCACAACCCACTTAGTGATGATGAACCCCTGCTAGCCACTAAGAGCCTAATGCCTATACAAGNAACTTAAGCTCTTTTCTATGAAACTCGTTGGCCAAGCAAAAGTGTGGTATAGATCGTTAAAACCAAAATCAATCCATAGTTGGCCAATAATGGTAGAACTCTTTACTGAACGATATCAAACCTATGCAAGAGTGTCAGCCTTGAGGAGAAAAATCCAAGAATGGAAATAAGAGCAACATGAACCCTTGGACATGGCCTTAGAAAGATATCATGCATTGTTAAACAACTACCCAAGCCATGGATTCTCTAAGGAAAGGCTAATATGTCACATCATGGATGGGCTCAGTAATGAAACAAGGGAAACCCTAGGGATGTATGCCTGAGGTCAACTATATGAGCTACAACTCATCAACTCCAAGATCTTATTAAGTGGGTAGCAAAAGAAGAAGGAGAAATGGCTAAATGGGAGAATGTTGAAAAATCTCAATGGGACCAAAATCTCAATTTAACAAAGGTCCATAATCATGAAAAGGAGAAATCAACTCATCTCAAGGAGGTGGAACAATCTTTGCCAGTATAACAATCACTAGATGAAATTGAGGAAAAGATCAATAAGATGATGGAATGGATGCATGAAAAATGTGAAGAATATGCCAACATTATTAGAGGTAGAACCATGATGAACCAAGAAGTAGGATAGAACATCCTTTGACAATCAGAAAGAAGGGTCGAAGAGAATAAGCGCTCAACTGCTAATCATATGTATCAATGTAATGTTTGTCTATACGATCATCCCAAAGGCCAATGCCCAATCTTGTCACATTTACATGAGCATTAGGGAGGAATGCTACATCCATAGTTCATACAAAAATACTGTGTTCAATCATAGTGGCAAAAATCCTAGTCTTGGGGGAGGCCACCCTTGAACTGGTAGCACCCTTCATATCATCCGAACCTAAGCGCTTATCAAGTTTAACTTCCTGTTTCCCCAACCGGATCAACATCTTCTATCTTACCACATTGTTATTATTTTCCTAAGTACTATCAACCCATGTCCTTTCTAGCAAGATCACCACCTCATGTTCCTTATACTTCTCCTTATCCTCAATATTCTCATCATTCACCTCTTTCTACATTGCCACCGATTGTACTAGAAGGTTTTGCACCACAGCACCAACCCAAAAACGTTACTTGTGCTACTATGGTCAAGAGCATTGGAGGTCCTCCACAACGTCAAAAGCATCCTTTCTTTAGGCATGACCAAAGAAAGAGATGGCATAGCTCCGAAACCACTACACCCTCCAACCAAGCGCAAATCCAACACTATGATGCATCTTTCTCCTTGAATTCAATGCCTCGTGTTACTTTATCAGGGCCACCAATCAATACTCCAACAACCATGTGGCCCAGTGAATTTAGCCACGAAAGGAGACATATCGATCCTTGCATACCATCTTATGGTCATGGATGCCATAGTGGGGCAACTCCTTATCACATGACCACATCTTATAATTTGCCCCACTATGCTTACTACAATCACGTGTGTGAACCCCAATTTGGGTATATTCCTACCACCACCCCAAAAGACACTTGGTGGTTTGGATATGACAAAACTCCAATGTTTCCAAAATGCTTGGATCCAAATTTTTCATTTATTAATTCTAGCCATACTCAAGGGTTTAGTTATGGGGGATATCCCCGATTCTAACAAACAGAATTAATAAATGTTTTTCCTTTTCTTTAATTTTACAATTTTTTGTTTTCCAGTTTTTTATCTTTCAATTTTTGTTTTATCTTTTTATTGGTTGGTTCATCCTTTCATTTATTGTTTTATATTTTTATGGGTAATCTCATCTATGAATAAAACACTCATGTGACTCATTGGTTGAGGTGTTGTTCTTTACTATCAAGTCTTGAGTGACTAATTATTTGGATAGTGAGTCCATGACATCCATTCAACCATGCTATTAATAAGAGGTTCTACTCTAGGTACAATGATATTCTTGACATCATTAAAACTTAAAGTAATTTTGTGATCATTATACCTAGAGCGAAGAAGGATGGACCGAGAGGGAATGACCAAGGTGTGACATCAAGGGGACTTGTGGATTTCTCTTTGGTGACATCTGTAGGAGTTATCATGTAGCCTGGTTATACTAAGATCCTTATAGATCTAATGGAAAATGGGAGTAAGAGTAATGAAAAGGCACTCACTTAAGAAAACCAATGCTATTCTACGGGGCCCCACTGGAAATACATGCACCCATGCCTAAAGGTAGGTGGCTTCTCTAGATTAAACATTCAAAAAGAAAAAAGAGAGAGAGTGTGTGTGCTAAAGCAGCCACAAAAAAAAGAACAAAGGAAAAAAAAAGAGATCAAGATCAAAGTGCTGCAAAAAAATCACTCCTTCCTTGAACAGAATGCCAAGTGATCATACGCCTTGTTGTCATGGTACTCTTATGAGTGTCCATCATGGGATGAAACAATGTGATGTCACTAATCAGAGGAATGAACTTGATCTTGATTTTGGAGCGATGGTCTAATGAAACATTAATCATGCCCTACACTTAAGATTCATTATGCCCTGGGTCAGCTACCTCATGTCCCTATCTCTACAATCCCTTCTATAATTCGCCTCATCTTGCTGTCCATGTATTTGTGACTTATGTCTTATGTAGCATTAAATTCATACCTCATCATGGTGGTATCTACATGTGTTTCTTTTGTGGAATTGGTGTGGATTACATTTAATCCTTCTAGTGCCTATAGACATTTTAAGGTGTGGTTACGCAAGGGTATTATAGGTTGGAACTTGCTTTGGGGAGGACCCACTTGTGTGACTTTTGTAATTTGTACTTGTTGCACACCACCACATCATTTTATACGCTCCAAGTACTTCATTGCCAAATCTATTCTTTCCTTTGCCATCATTTTATCAAACGTTCCTCAAAACCATTACATGTCCTTTTATGTGTCACCTAAACAAATTAGGTCTGACATTAAACTTTTAGGGAAACTTCCTTAAAAAAAATTTCTAACTCTAAAATCACAGTAAGCAAAGAATTCAATATTTATTAAAGGCAATGAGTAAGGTATGAAATAATTGAACTTCTCTCAATAACCTTACTAGCAATTGATCTCTGTGTGATTATAGATGGTCCTTAAAAGAGGGCAGCAAGGAGGACCTTCTCAAGGTGCAATTGAATTCTTGGGGGGAGGCAGAGACCAAGGACTACATGTAGAACATGTAGAGTAGGAGGCACAATCATTCAACATTCATCAGGGACCTCCTGTCACTACACAATCTATCCAAGAAAAAGGTGGAGAGGTTAGGGCCCAAGCCTATGAAGAGGAATGTCAGCTATTTGCAGCATGGCATGTTAAGGCCAATCAAGTGTTCCCACAACTATCATGTCCATGGAAAGTGCTGACTCCATCAAACATTGGAACATCAGCATGGACGGCTCATAATCCTCGAATAGAAGAGAAGAAACGTCAAGCACTTCTTCAACGGTATCAATCTCAGAAGCCTGAAGTGCATGACAAAGGAAAGGCATCCATGGAGGAGCCATCGCCACCAGGAACCACATGAGCTCCACAAAATTTTGTAATTTTGTGATTTTGTATTCTTTTTTTGTGTTTGTTCCAATTTTGTTCTATTCAATTGTCCACTGCGGCATGAATAAATTCCTAGTCAATCAATAATCCCATACCTCTCCACTATGTAATCAATGGAGCTTCTTCTCATTTTATTTGACTTGAGGATGAGTTTTCATTCAGTCATGGGGGTATGATGAATCGTGATTCAGTAGGCCTCAATATCACACCTACAATATCGCATACGCAATATTAGATACGCAATATCGTAGCCTAGCTCGTGATATCGAATGCGCGATATCGTGACTCCTGTGCAGGCCTATAAATACACATGTAGGCGCAAAGAGTAAGGAAGGTTAGTTTAGTGTTAGAGTAGAGTCTTTTTGTCATTTTTTCCTCTCAACTCTTTTCCCCCAGTGTATGCTCGCAGTGTGATGATTGTAATTGTACAGAACCTTTATTCAAGTGTGACGTACTTGGACACACACATGACCAAAAATAAAGATCGAGATTACTTCATCATTGTAGCATTCACTTAGTTTAATTATTTAATTATTATTTTTATTTATTTCTTTCGTAGTTAATATCTCTTCACCCTAAACTCCTTAAACGTGGAATGAGTATGACTTAATCACGAGCATTCAAGTGTGACTACTTGGTATCCCAGTAGCGTACCTAGGGCATGCACTTGGTAATCCCAATAGTAGTCATGCATGAGGTCCAAGATGTGTATGGATGATTAAGGAATGGATGCTCATCGCACTTAGGCTAGCTTAGAATCTCTCTTCCTTTTCCTCCTAGCTTAATTAAAGTTATTTTCCATTGCCTCTAGTAGTAGCACTAGGTTAGAAACTACATCATACACCTCACTCTGGACTAAACCATACGTGACAAAGCAAATACTAGTCCAAGTGGAAAGACAACGAACTGCGATTAGCAAGTAACTATCTAGATACTACAACTAGCCCGTCTACGGAGTTCAACTAGATCGTGCATGAAATGCTCGTATTCATATGGTTGAGTGTAGGGGTACCTCGCCACTCATCAATTATGCACATGTAGTCATGCATGTTTATATTTTATTATTATTTTATTATGCACATGTGCCTATATAATACTTTGTTCATTGAGCAAATATGGACCTTGAACCTACCTAGATCATATCCCTCATTATCTTTTATCATTAAACTAGGATTTGAAGTTCATGTTTAATTATAATTTAATATTGAAAAGATTGACTTTGTTAAAGAAGTACCTTAGGGTGCTGTCCTACCAAAAATTTAACCTTATCAATGTGTCAAGAACATTCAAAAACATACATTTTGACCCTTGTTTACTAGAATCAAAGCTTTAGTTCTCAAGATCTCACGATTTCTAGTTTACTAAAATATTGTAAAAATTTTAGCATTTGAATTGGGCAACCATGAAAAGTTACACTTAGATGAGATTTCAATGTATGATTTAGTGGAGCACTTGATAAAAATCTTGTAGGTTTAAAATTTGATTTGGAGCCTCAATGTACATATTATGAGTGGCTGAGTGGAAAGAGAAAAAATTAGGGAAAATAACTTATAAAATAATTTTGAAAATAAAAATAAAAATAAAAATAAAATTTAGGTTTAAAAAGTCAACACTACCATCCCAAGAAGTATGTTCACATGCGAAGCAAAAGAAAAGGGTAAATATGTAATGATCATATAAGATAGGTTATATGCATTTTATGCATATTTGTTTAATTGCAAAACATTTTTCCACTACCTTTTTGTTTCCCATGCCATCTATTTGCGCCTTTTTTTTTCCATTGGATTTTTCTACCATTGTTTTTTGCATTTTTTCTTCATTTTGAAGTCGATTTAAGCTTGGTTTCTTTCATTATCCCCCCTATAAATAGGTAGTATTCCTAGATACATCTTGTCATGGTTTGAAGAAGGGTTTCAAGTGCGACAAGCAAAGTAAGGCAAAACCAATTAAGAGCATTAGGTGGGAAAATGAGATCTACAAAAAATTGATAAAGTGAAGATCTAATGAGCCAACATGAGAACATGAATGAGCATGATCTCAAACCAAAGACTACAAACCAAATGAAGATGCTCCAGGGATTAAGAGGAAGCTAAATCAACAAGAGAAAGCCTTAGAAACCAAAGCTCAAATGTTGAGAAGACATCTCTATGAAATAGAAGATGTTTTGGCTGAAATGAAGTCTTTCATAGGAAGATGTCTCCTAAAAATAAGGGATGTCTCCTTTGGAAAGAAGAAATCTCCATAGAGATGTCTCCTTAAAGAAATTTCACTTAAGAAAGGGATGTCTCTCCAAATTTGAGGCAGATCTTAGGTAGACATCCCAACTTCAAAGAAGATGTATCCAGTAGCCATTAGTTAGCCAATGCATGAATTATGAGGTGTTTTTAAAAACTTCAAGGCTATAAGAAGACATAAAATTCTTGGGAATTATGTGAGCATTGTCAACATCAAAGTTATCATTTTCTATTCTATTCTATTGTACTAGTGTACTTCATTTGTCATATCGTTTAATTGATTATTACTAGAGCTATGCTTTAAAGTACAAGGACCTATAATTTAAGTTACATTCTTTCCTTATGTTTTTGTTTTTCTCTTATAGCCATGTAGGGTTGATGTGCTTCTTGTGAGAAGGCATCATAATTGAGCTCATTGGGATCTTGCAGGATTGAGTTTTTGTGAAGAATCAAAGCACTCCAGAGCAAAGCTTAATTTTATAAAGGTTGTGGGATCTTTAAAATCACATTCTAAGCTTGTTGGGACCTTGCAGGGTTGAGTGGTTTCACAGCAATGAAACACTTTAGTGTGGAGCTCAGAGCTTGTATAGGGTGTGGTACCCTTCAAACCACATTTTAGAGAAACAAAGTCCAAAGGTGTGCAAGGATTCTACGCTCTAAGTGTGGATGTATCCAAGTTGGGGAATCACATAAAAATTGGGTGTGCTTTTTGTGGCTGATCAATGTTTATTAGGGAACCTATTCAACCCCCCTTCTAAGTTCTCAATCCTCACCTATTACCAAGACCTGGCCATAAGTGACTTTTTTGGGATCATGATAATCCGATGATAGTAGTGAGGTTATTCCAAGAGTTGTTAGTTAGTTCCTTTGGTAGTGAGGGTAACCAAGACCTAGGCTTCGAAGATACTGATTAAAATACATATTTTTTGAATTTTGTTGGAAAAATTGCAATATCTTTGGATACTAAAGGATTAAATAATTATAATATATATATTTGCTTTGGATATTTGGATTTTAGGAAAACTTGCGGTATTTATGGAAATTGCAACCTTTTGCATATTTTATTGGAAACCTTTACTAAGTCCATATCCTAAGACTTTTTGTCCATAACCTTTATGCTTCATGAAGAGGGAAATAAAATAATCTTTCTTATTTGAGGAGTTCTTACTCCTACATTTCGATGCAAAGAGCCTAGAATAGCCAAGGAAACATCAGAAGAGGGACATGGGATGAAAGGTGGACCATTTCTGCACAAGATGGATTTTTGTATATTTTATATTTTTGTAAAATAGAAACTTTGTACATTTTTTGGAGACTTGAGCCATGTACCTATTTTTATGAATAAATAATGAAATATGATAGATATGAATTTGCCATCTATGCCATTAGAACTGTGAGATTGCAAGGAACATTTTCATTTCGGTGCATGCTATATATTTGGAAAAATTTAATATTATTTATTATGCACTAATATTTTATTATTTAACTTAGTAAATTTAAAACATGAATAAATTTATTTTTAGATGTTCGAGTAAGGCGAAACAAGTGTCATTAGGATTGTTATTTTACATACTCTTATATGATGCAACTAAGAAATTTTTAGACATCTATCTTTTTATGGTTGCAAAAAAATTGAATTTTCTCTAAATAAATTTTATTTAAGTATGTATTAAAGTATTAAAAAATTTTGGTATAATATATCACTTTATTGTATTTATGCTCCTAAATTAAAATTTTTATCTAATTTTTTGGTTCCTTTTATGTTAGTAAATCAAGGTTATATCCAAATCCTTGGGGTTTCGTAGCATCTTTATTAGTTATTTATAGGATATTTTATAGATAAGTAATAGAGGTGTTACACCTATTTTCATCCTTTTTTTAAACACCATCCTTTATATGTTTACCATTTTCTTGTTTATTCTATATGTTTTTCCTTTTCCATTTTTTTTTGTTTTTATAAATTTCATCTAGTTTATTGAAAATCTTGGATTTTGTTATTGGTATTGCAATTCTAGAAAGTATTAAATAAGTGATCACTATTATGATTGATTAAAAAAAAGACCAATTTTTATCTTTAGATTATGTAATCTACTAACACTTTGTCAATTTTCTAGTGGTGTCAGGCAGTGAGTTCACGACATCCATTCATTCCATCTATTAACACTTTGTCTTCTCGACTTTCTTCCTCTCTTGGAGTGATGGTTGCCCTTGGAATTGTCCTAAACTTTTGATTGATGTGAGAAGGGAATATGTCAATGCACGGTCAATAAATGTGAAATGCACTTGGTCTTAACTTGGAATGAATAGGTATAAAATCATGTGAATCTAAAATTCCACTAAGAACCTTGTGTGACTAAGAAACCAATGATCTCTTTCACATCCTCTCTCCACCATTCACTTGCCATCTCATTGCCTTATGCTAGAAAAAAAAATTTAGTTCTATTTGTAGATCACATAACCCATGGACAATTTCTTCCATTGTATGAAATTTAACTTAACTTGATCATTCATCATCCTTGGGGCCCACAAACTCCTTATGATGAAGGTATGTGAGGATATATGAGGCCTATTTCTACTTTGGGAAGGACCCACTTACATCCCTTTGGTCTAATTTGAGTTAAATTCCCTACCAAAGATCACTTGCCTAATCAATTGTCCTGATAGCATTCTAACATCCAGTTTGCTCTATTTGGCATCATAACTTAATTTAAATTCACTTAAATTACTTCTCCTAAGACTAAAACCTATCCTCTTCTATGTTGTTTTCATTATTCTCCATCTTTTTGGCTTTCATTGGGCTCTTTTTTCATTCCACAACACATACAAAATTCCTCTATTTCTTAATGTGAAAGGTAGCTAAGACTAAGTGTGTCAATTTAGTGGGATGAGTTGATGTAGCCTTGGTTATGCAGTATAAAAATTTTATATATACACATGACACTTAGCTGATTTTTCATTATTTTTAAATAGAGATAAATGAGTTGTTGAAGTTTTATAGAGCTCAAGAACCTTTTGAGCCTCCTAACTCATACAATGATTATTTGATTTCATCCATTTTTCGACCCTCAAGCTATCAAAGGTAAGATTTATGTTGTGGGGGCCACAAATCTTTGGTTTTTCTCAAAAAACATTTTGAAATTTTTTCTAACTCTCTATGGTTAGTCCATTAAAAAAATATTAAATTAATCTCCATAGAGGGTTAAGACTAACAAACAAATTCTGATAGCTAAAAAATAAACTAATATTAAAATAATACACCTAGCTAAGATCACAAACAAGCACTTAAACAATAAACTCTTAACACCTAATAACCAAACATAACTTGATCTAATAAGAAAGGTATTCAAATAAGAGGCTATGAATTAAAAAGCTAATTATGGATTATGTTTATGAGCATAAATGACACCAAACCGAGGACCAAAAGTGCAAGGGCCTTCACATCCTAAGGAAAAGCAGCCCTAAGAAGGAAGGAACTAACAATAGTAGTAGCCATAACCTCAAGAGCAATTAGTCAAGATCACCCATTCTACTAGACCTCTTCGGGAGGAACTCAAGGTGGAATCTATTAGATAGACTCTAATTGCATAAATAGGCAAATCTAGGCAAGATGAGGCCCTTAGGCAAAGGACTTACCTAGAGGGCACCCTAATAGAGGCCTATTTGGAATGTATTAGGACCAAGGAGGTCCAAAGTTCCATTTTCTAGAAGTTGAACTTTGGACCCTTCTTGTAACTAGCACCATATGAGGTTTGAATGTAAGTGTAGGGGTCTCCCTTGTGGTTCATTTTCTTTAACAGCAAAGAATGATCATGGGGAAGACTTGTTTTGGAACAACTAGTGAGGAGATGCGTCATTAAAGATCAAGAATATAACCATATTCTATTTGATTGAGGCCATATTAGAGATTCTTGGGTTGCCTAACATAGGGGTAAAATTGGTTGAGATATCCATGTAGGCAAACCTAGAAGCCAAAAAGGAGTGGATCCAATGATGCTATGGGATGGACTATAAGGAGTATGGTGCCATCACAAAGGTCGAAAGAGTGTATTTCAAGATTACGGCATATCACCTAAATCCAATTGTAAGACCTAGTAAGGTAATAACCTTCTTATTCAGGGCATGCATTGCTCTAAGCAAGAAATTCCCAATTAACCTACCCAGCTCATTTTTCTAGAGATTAAAAAATGATTTAAGAAAAATGAGAATGGTAAGAAGACACTCCCCTTTCCATGTCTAATTTGCATGTTGTGTAAAAGAAAAGGAATAGAATACTACTTGAATGATGTGCTCCACCGTGCTTTTGCCACATCTTGGTAGGATGTGATAAAAGATAAGGCAATGACAAAGCTTTAAGAAGAAGAGTAGGCATTACTACCTTTGCCTATAGCCCTACAAACTACACGAGAAATTCTCATAGCTGCCAAAAAAATCAGGAAACTTTGTGAACAATAGTTGTAGCAACATTAGGGCTGTATAGGTGGTGGAAAGTCCTTTGTTTACTATCCAACCATGAGTAATATCAATGAAGTTGCAAGGACGATAAGTTAGCTATCTTATGAAATGATCTCACCATGCTCCACACAATGGAACTAGACATCCACCAAACCTAATCTAAGTGCCAAAGATATAACAGTGTTAATTCCTAGGTGAACATTCCTTGAGATTTCAAGAAATGCCACAACCTTCTCCGTCATGCTAGAGGAAGGTGAGGGGGTGATAGTCCTAATGATGTAACATAAGTGCTAGGAGTAGTGGTAGAGGTGGTGACTAATAGGGTAGCTATCACAACCTAAGAGTTTACAAGGTCTAGTCATTTAATTTAATTCATATGATTAATCTTTTAATGTTGTTAGATGCATTTCAATAAGTTAGCTTTAACATTTTTAGTTAAAACATATGATTACATAACTACCATTATTGTTATTATCATTATTTTTGTTTATAACAATGGGAAAAATCGATGCTAGAAAAATTTGACAAATCCCATGCGAAACAATTTAACTTTTAGATCCACATGCCTCAAAGAGGATCTAGAGCATCATGAATGGTCTTGCCGATCACGCAAGGACTTGAAAAGTTTGTTATTAAATTTATGTAAACATGGATAAATTGTAATAAAAAAGAATGTAAAACAAGTTTGGAAGCACAAGATTCAAGAGTAGAGAGAACAAGAGAATAATATCACCAACTAAGAATAATTGAAAATCTGATATTAAATGATAAATATCAATGAATATAAGAAATGGAGGTTTTTGAGAATACAGATCAAGGCTTTAAAGCTTGAGAAATTGATATGTCTAGTGTAATTTAGTGTCATTAGTAGAGTGTGTCTAGTGTAGAATTTGTAGTTGCTTCTTAATTTGACTTGCTACTTTGTGAATTCCTACTCCTAGGACTGCTTTTAGAAATCAATGCTCTTGCTATTGTAAAAATGCTACTAAAATCTCTTACAAAATCTCTATTGATTTTTGCTAAGTAATCTATTTAAAAATTACTCAAAAGGTGCTAAATGTGGCTTTAGATCTAACATTTATAAGGTATGAATTTGTAATATTTGGAATTTGTTACAGTTTTGAGCATTACAAATGACTTCCTGGTCAAAGTATAGCATGTGGACTGAAATCCCAAGTGCCATACATTATTCCCACACACTGCCTAGCATGTGGAACTACAATTCCCATTGTGTGGGACTAAAGTCCAAATCCCACATGTTGACTTAACACACTGCCCAATGTATGGAGCTGAGCTGTCCATCGTGTGAGGTGAAAATGCTAAATTTTGTAGCCTATGGATTATCTTTTAGCCCTCATAAGCTAAGGTACATAGAATTTGTAGCTTGTGGAATACTTTTAAGCCTTTTACAAGTTGGAATACATGATATTTATAGTGTTTGAAACATTCTTGACCTCCACAAGCTATAATGCATGGGATTTGTAGCTTGTGGGATACAAATCTCATTTTTCCATTAAGAAATATTTTGAAACTATTGATACAAGACCACAATATAGGATTTTTTGGGAATAAATCTTTGAAATGAACCTTAGAGTCATATCTGACTTCAAAAATTACTACAACAATTTTAAGAAGCATACTACATTTTTATTTTTCTAACATAAGATGTCTTCTTCTCACAGGAATGATTCTCTACCCAAGTTTAACGAAGTACATTAGTAGGTGCCCTAACAATATCGAGTGGTAGATGTTCATCCTAATGAGTATGTACCCAATTTCACTTTCATCCTACATCAGGATGAACAACTATGGTAGCATGAAATGGAGGGCAATATTGTGTTACCACCAAATCGATCTGTTCCTACAATGCTCCAAAAAATGCTTATTCATCTGGGTCTCCAAGAACTTCATGTTAAATATGTTGTGCAAAATACTAATGCTCGGGATTATCATCCCACTAATTCACAAGATCTTAGGGACCACTAGTTAGAACAACATCATGAAGTTGTGAAGGGGAAAAGATTAAATGATTTCCCATTCTTGTTGTACTAAAAAGATAGTGGAGAATCCTTTTCTAGGGGCTTTCCATTTAGTGAAATTCATCTTTTTGACTTTAGTGAAGGAGTTCAGAACCAACATCTACAATCCACAATTCACAATCCCAATTCTAGCAAGAATGGATCCAATGACAAAGAAGGATCCAAAGGCACAAGTCAAGGTAGGAATTTAAACAGAAAAAAAATCATGATCATGGCCGCAATCAACAAAGAGGTGGTAGTAGGCATCATGATGGTGCTAGTCCTTCTTTCTCTTCGCCTTCTTCATCATCATCATCTTCTTCTGGCTCTGAACATAGCCATAGGAGGTGTGACCATTGAAACACCGTGAAAATTACGGGTCGGCCTCAGGTGAAGATTCGTAATTTGAGCAAGAACGCACCTCGAATTTGGCTAAGGACGAGTTTACGCTCTATCACGTGCGGCAGCGTGATGAGCATAATAGGCTCCGAGACAGCCAAAGGCGAATTTGTTCAAGGACAAGTTTATGCTCTATCACGCACAGCAGCGTAATGAGCGTAATAAGCTCCGAGACAGCCAAAGGCGAATTTTTTCAAGGACAAGTTTACGCTCTATCACGCACAGCAGCGTAATGAGCGTAATAAGCTCCAAAGCAGTTGAAGGCAAAATCCATAAAGGTACGATGACTTGGCACTTTTTCTCGCGGCGCATAACATAAGTAGCCTTTACGCTCGTTACGCAACGGTGCGTACCAGTGCGTGGGTCATGATTCGAAGTTGCACGCTCCTTACGCTCCACCAC
>MNCI01020149.1:0-15282 GCA_015680685.1 Gnetum montanum | reverse complement strand
TCCGGGGAACCTAACAGGATGCATGTGCTAGTGTCATAGCTTGGCAAAAATGAGAAGGTGTATTATTACCATTTTGAGAAACTTATACACATTTTAATATGTGGTTATGCTGTGACTGCAGATGGCACCTAAACCGAGGCATCCAAGGGTAGAAGGATCATCCCAAGTAAGGGATAAGCGACCTAGAATGGGAAGAGGATGGGGCACATGACCTCAAAAGCATGAGGAGGGCTCACATGCAACTGGCCCTCTCCTCAAAGAACCTGACATGGAATCTGTTCATCAAATTCCCAAAGAGGATGTCCTTGGCGAACAATTGCAAAGGGACAAGACTCTAGTGGTAGCGACATAGCTTGAGATCACCCTGACCCAAGCCTGTATTGCTACTATTAAGCTGAGAGAGCTACAACGAATGGTCCTTCAGTAGTTAAACTTTGGAATATTTCTAGAAAATGCACCAAAAGAAGTCAAAACCCAACTACAAAATTCTCCTATGTGGCCAATCATCACCTCTAGTGATGAATGGTACCTAGGAGAAACTTATCTCTTCTAGACAAATCAGCAACTGGGGTCTAGAGTAAGAATCAAGGACATTCATGTATCTTACTCTGTAGAAGCAATCGCGCAAGCTCTTGGGTTGCTTGAGATTGGAGCTGATGTGGTGGAGATTCCAAAACAAGTAGACCCTAAGGTGAAAGAGGAGTGGATTAGACGATGCTATGGGGTAGAACGTAAGGAGTTTGGCACACTAACCACCATAGAGAGAGTCTACTCAAAAATTTCATCTTACCACTTAAATCCAATGGTAAGACCCATCAAGATCATTGCCTTCTCTACTCGTGCATGTGTCACTCTAAGTGGGAAGTTCCCCATTAACCTTCCATAGTTACTTTTCCTTGAAATTGAAAAAAGATTTGTTGAAAATGAACATAGAAGGCGAGCTCTACCCTTTCCTTGCCTAATCAAGAAGTTGTGCAAATGGGCAGGGATAGCATGCTATGTTAATGATACACTTTGTCACACCCCAATTGCCTCATGGCACAACATGATGAAAGACAAGACTCCTGCCACAACACAGATAAGGGAAGAGAAAAAACCACCTCCACTGCTGGCACAAACAACAAGATTGGGCTCATAAACGATCATAGAACACATACACGAGATCCAACAATTTCTCTTGAGCCAACAAGAGTGATCAACAAGAACTAGTAGTGGAGAAGGCCCTTCAGTGTACCACCCTACAATGAGCCATCTTGAACAAGTGGATCGATCTATAAGTTGACTGGAGAGAGAAGGGCTGATGTTTTTTACTGCATGAACACAAGTGCCTACAAGAACTGACCCTGGTGTTCAAGAAGTAATGGTGCCCACCCAACAACTATTTTCTAAAATTTCAAAAAATGCCACTACTTTCTTAGTGTGCTTGGAGGATGGAGAGGAGGTGACTATCCTGGTAATGCAACACCAGGGATAAGAGGTTACAGTAGAAGTGGTTGCTGACACAATCGCTATAGCTCTTAATGCACCTATAGTGCCTATACTGAATGTACATGGACTTGGAGATGTACAGATGTCAGTAGGAACTCAACATAGTAGAATCAATGTAGCCCAACATGAAGAATTGTTAGATTGACTAGTGGGAACCAAGCAACTACTTCTAGATGTTTTTGATCTTCCAAACAACATCACTGCCACTTAGTCAGAGCTACTCTCAGCAAGGGGCAAGTGCCTCATCTTCGAGGGGCAACTTAAAGTAGCCTAGGTAGATTATCAATGGTTAGCTATGGAAGTTGTCCAATTGAGGGCCCAACTTGTTGATCTAGCTCTCAACAACAAACTCACTAGGGATGAAGCTTTTCAACAGCTTCAAACCAAACTTCAGACGGTTGAGAATGAGTGAGAGTCAATAATCTTTGACAAGTCCTTAACAGATGCTCATTCTTACCATCTAAATAAGGACTTGGCAGAGGTTCGCCAGGAGAATGTCAGGTTGATGATAGAGGCTTATCGCCTATGCAATGTTGGTGATGAAAATTAACACATGAATAATTTTATCCATCAACAACAGGAGGAGCTAGCTAGGGTAAATACTAATGTAAGGAGATTGACAGTCGAAAATCGTAATCTATCTATGGAAGAAATTCGAACCTTGCATCAAAAATTAGCTATTGAAATCACTGCTTGGAAAAATAAGGCCCTTAAGTTTGAATGAGTAAAAAATTATTATATGGACCAAGTGGGATTGCTAAGGAAGTTAATGAAAAAGAAATTCAAGTCGCAAAGGCTAAAATGAACCAAGCACTCCAATAGCTCAAGGAAGGAGGTGAGGTGTGGCAACCCATCTTCGATGGATTAAACACCTACAACTAGGCTGAGATCCATCTCAAAGAGCTACAGATTGAAGAGATGATGAAATACATGGAGTTAGCCAATCTCCATTATGCAAACATGGTTATGCTTACAGCTGGAAGGCCATGGTCAGACTTGGAGAAACAAGTGGCTACCTCGTATTCTTTATACGAGGGTGAGTTTCAAGTGCATAAAGAGACAAAGCAAAAGCTACAAATAGCCAATGTGGAACTTGAAGTTCTTTGCACTCATTTTGAAGAACAATGCATAGTTTCAGAGAACTTGGTTCGATGAATGAATAACTACCAATTGCTGCAAACATCAGTTTGAGCATTCGATATTGAATAAAAATAGTTCGCTACCTAGTTTGTCAATTTGAAGGAACTATTCCCTGCACTTCCATGTCCTTAGGATGTTTCCATTCTAGCACACATTAGCGAAGCTACCTAGACAATGAATGATCCTAGAAGCAAAGAGGAGAAGATGAGGGCATTGTTGGAGGCTTTTCGATTAGCTGTAAAAGTTGTAGCTGTTACAAGACAACCATCATCAACACCTCAACCGTCACATGCACCAAAAGCTAGCAAAGGCCCATCAAAACCACCAACACCAAGACCTATGTGACCTTCTCCAGCAACTTTAGCATTTTAGTAGGGTTGAGAATCTATGGCTGTCAAGGTGTTCAATTTCATTGTTTATGAACACCGCAATTTTATAATTTGTTTTGGCATACACTGGGGCACTCAATATGTTAATAGAGTCAATGTGTATGTTTTCATGTGTACCGTCAATAACTTCATACCTTCCAAATTGTAATAAACTTGAGGACGATTTTTCACTCAGTTGTGGGGGTATGATGAAGTGTTTAGTTGATGCATTGATTGGGCTGCATCAACAGTGCCTTGTTTACGTGGCCATGGTGACATGACCCCATCGATGCATTCGTTCATGCATTAACATGACCTTGTTAATGTAGATTTTGTCTTCCACAATAAATATGCATGCACTTGTAGCATTTATAGCAATCCTTTTGGTAGTTGTAGTGAAGCTCTTCCAGTTTGTTTTCATGTAAGTTAGAATATTTCCCAAGTGCCCACAGTAGGTGTGAGAAAGATGTATGGCTCTTTATTCGAGTAGTAATGTACTCGAACCCATTGGAGTGATTGGTAATAAAGACGAGCTTTTTTAGAATTTCTTGCAGCATTTGGATTTAATCACTTAAGCAGTAAAACATTTTCATATTTCAATGCTTAAATATTTCCAAAAGCTTTTATTTTTATTACTTTATAGTATTTTCCTTTTCATATTTTATGACAACCATAAGAACAACCATCT
The DNA here is from genome assembly GCA_015680685.1 of Gnetum montanum. NCBI lineage: Eukaryota > Viridiplantae > Streptophyta > Gnetopsida > Gnetales > Gnetaceae > Gnetum > Gnetum montanum. The sequence continues at coordinate 11,598 of MNCI01020149.1, read as the reverse complement.
CGAACATATATCAAACACTTGGTAACCCAGTGATGCTTAATGTCTGGTAACCTAGTAGTGGTTAGGATGCTCAGGATGTGCATGGAAGATGAGACCGGTTGCTTATGCTAGGGAGAGTGAAGCGATAGAGTAGAACAATTACAAATTACACAAATTTCCATTTCCTACATTAAAAGTATTATACCTTTAAAGATAAAGAGAAAATTGATAAAAATCATTTGCCACAATCTCACTCAACCATCACTTTAGAATATCAAAAGTGAGATTTGGAAGATAACGACCGTTCTAACTAAGGTTTTGTCGGCTAGAATTCGATGTATGTAAGTGCTTGCAGTCTGTGGAATTTGACCGAGTCACACATGAACACCTGTGATTTGTATAGTTGGGCGTAGGGGTACCTCACTACTCATCAATGTTGTACTAATAAGCTAGTGGGGAACCCTTCTCTATGGATCTTCCACTCAATTATGCTCCTCTCTTTAACTTTGGTGATGAAGGCTAAAACCAAAATTTGCACTCCACAGCTCACAATCCTGATTCTGGTAATAAGGGATCTAATGACAAAGTAGGATTTGGAGGGGTAAGCTAAGACAGGGATGCAGGCAAGAATCAAAATCTTGACCATGGTTGTGATCATCGAAGAGGTAGTAGTAGGCACTATGATGATGCTGGTTCTCCTTCTTCTTCCCCTTTGTTATCATCTTTTCCTTTGTCTCCAACCATGATTGTAGAAGGCAAGATCATGATGGAGTTGATAACAATGAGCGTAGTGATTGATGGGACCATAATAATTAAAGGGACCATCAAGATAGGTAAGATTAAGGATGAAAATGTTCAAGAGGAGCACATTGCCATGAATGAAGGGGTAGTAGAGGGCATTATAGGCACCATGATCAAGGCCTCAATGAGCCTCTATTTGCTACACAAAGTATGCTTAACATTATAGAGGTAGTTAGAATCCCAACAAGGCATGTGAAAGATAGTCAAATCAAATGATTAGACATGAATAATATTCCTCAATTTAAAGGAGGACATAACTCTGATCTGCAGAACCATCTTCAATATTTCCAAGATGCATGTGTCTTACAAAACATAGAGAACAAGTGGCAAAAACTAAAGTTGTTTCCCAGGACACTCATCAAAGAAGCAAAGAACTAGTATAGGTCCTTAGAACTAGAATCTATCAAATGATGGAGTACCATTCTTGCAATATTTGATGATAAGTATCAAACATACTCCTGGGTGTCTAACTTAAAGAAGCAAATTCAAGGGTGGAAACAAAGAGCACACGAACCCTTAGATGTTGCCATTGGCCAATACTATGCCTTGATGCATAAATGCCCTGGAAATGGTTAGTCTTAATTGCCTCAACTCCACCACATTGTAGATAGGCTTCGTAATGAAATGAGTAAAACCTTTAATGTCTATGCCCAAGGGTGATTGTCAAAACTAACTACTTGTCAAGTACAAAGGTTAATAGAGCAATTAGCGAAAGAGGAGGATGCACTAAGAAAAAGAGAAAGTGCAAAGGAGTACAATCACAATCCTTCTATTTGCAAGTGAGAGCTTTGATTCTGCAATAGTGAGGATGGATCCATATTTGATGAGGGAATGCATAAGAAAGCCTTGCCACTTTAATAATTCAAATTTGAAATTATGTCCAAGGTTGATCAGTTAAGGAACTTCATGGATAGTCAATTTCAAGGTATTCTCAAAATTTCTGAAGAGACTTGAGAACAAGGTAGTGATCATGAATGCAGGAGGTGCAATGAAGTTGAACATGCATATTACAAAGGTAAGGGCTATATTGCTATAATAGAAGAGGTTTCAGATAGTGAATCAGATGATGATCATGGATGTGAGGTTTACTAGTATGAACATCCTAAGAGATGTTGCCCCATTGTGTCACATCTTTAGGAGTTTGGAGTGTATGCCTTATATCCATGACTTACAAAAAGGAAAACATCTAAAAGGTTACCTTATCCTTGAGGTAATCTCAAGTAATTCCACTAGCAACAATTGTATTATCCAAGTGGGCTATATGAATAGTACCAACAATGGAAGTAACCACAATCATGGGCACTTGCACCACCAAGGCAAAAATACCCTTATCGATAGCCTAATCAATATGGTTACTAGGTTTAGCAACCCATGTCTCTACGTGACTCTTCCAATCATGTTTCTAATATTCAACCTTACTACCACCCTTCTGATTACTATTGAAATCCTTCTCCAAATGAAAGAAGGAATACCATGTCCTATCCTTATCCTCCTCCTATCCTTGCACACACTCCTCCCCCAGTTTCACAACTACTACCTGCTCCATCAATGCAGGGTGAACTACTCAATCAACTGCAACAACACAATGCTATGAGGGCTACTAATTTGTAACCCAATTATCAATAAGAGGGGTCGATTGCTTGATCAAATTAAAAACCTTTCTTTCAACCTTGTAGTCCACCTAAGCCTTCACCTATACCAATGGTTGATAGCCTTGCTCTTGCCTCTTCCTCCATATCCATTTCCTTTGGGCCTCCTTCAAACCAAGCTCTACCAAGGATCCATATCATAATGCTTACTTACATTGTGTTTTCTTGGATTTGTGTAAGAAACCTTCCCAAGAAATTAGTTGATCTTAGAAATGCTCTAATTTATTTGTAGATTATTAGGAATGAACTATGTAAGGCTTTTCTCGATTCAAGTTTTGGTGTTAATTTCATTTCTCATGAGATGTACACTATATGGAACCTAACTTCTCTCAAGAAGAGTAACATCAAATTGGAATTGGCAAACCAGTCCATCATTGTTCCATTAGGACTAGTAGAAGACATTGTGACCACTATCTATGGATGGTCTTATCCTACCAACGTCTTGGTAATAAAAGTGGAGAACTGCAAAGGGGACTTCCCAATCATTATGGGAAGGGCATGGTTGAGAACCGTAGATGCAAGAATGGGCATTAGAGATCTTTCCCTAGAAATCTCTAAAGAAAATGCATTTAGAAATATTGAGAAGAAAATAGTTCCATGCATCATGTATAGTGATAGTAGGTACAACTATGTGTAGAAACTTTGGGACATTAAGCAAGCATCCATCTTTGCATGTAAGTAGTATGCACCAGAAGTTGCAATTCAAAGGTGTATGTATGCAACAACGACAAAATAGGAGGGTGTCTAGTGGCTGACTACTGATTTAGAAAGTAGCACACTTTACATGGAACTAGCTAAGATTTTGACATGTAAATATGTCATGAGCATGGATGAACTTGAGCAAGTTCATCACCAACTCTCTAATGATACAAATAATGATACCTATTGGGGAGAGGTGGAAATTCCTAAGAACTTCAAGCAATAGCTCCTTGAACTGAAAATGTTATCATTTGAAATGAAATATGTATTTTTGAAAAATAAGAAGCCAGTTATAATCAATGTAAGACTTGCTCTAGAATAGAAAAATATGCTATTGTAAGTAGTAAAAAGATGGTCTCTAGTTTTTGCTTGGTCATATCCTAAACTCACAGGGATTGATCCTAGGATATGCCAGCATCACATTTACATAGCCAAAATGATAGCGACAAAGGCGGTTGAACCCCAAATTGAAGCAAATCATCAAAGAGGAAGTTGAGAAACTGCTCAAGGAAAGGTTCATTTATCCCATTGTGGATAGTGAGTTGGTTAGCCCACTTGTAATTGTGCTAAAGAAAGGTGGCAAATCGCAAGTCTGCATCAATTTCAGGCTATTGAATATGGAAACATTCAAGGATCACTTTTCATTGTCATTTGTTGACTAGGTACTCGACACAATATTAGGGCATTGCTACTATAGCTTTCTAGATGGTTATAGTGGCTATAACCAAATCCAATTTGCACTGGATGACCAAGAAAAAACAATGTTCGCTAGTCTTTAGGGGACTTTTCCATATCGTAAGGTGTTGTTTGGTCTATGCAATGCTCCTACCACATTGCAACACCTGGTTCTTGAGTGTCTTTCAATAGCAGATCAGTAGTGTAACAACTGAAAACATCGGTGGTTGGAATCATCGAGAGGTCAATGGATGCACAACCTTCACCTTGCCTCCATGCAAGGGCCTTATTGGAAATGGAGGTGGAGAACCCTAAACAATCTTGTCAATTGAATAGGGACTTTACTGGTTGCAACCATGATGGTGGGTAGAACTAAGGGGTGGCATTTGTAGCCGAAATGCAAGTGCAAACAATGCCAAGCAATGCTAAGTGTCAAAGTGATGCTTCGTGGTGCTAAGTGTAGAGTGTAGCCACAGAATGAAGGCAAGCATAGCAAAGGGTTTCAACTAAAATGAGAGTGTCAACCCATGAAGACTATTGCTTGAGCGTAGTACAATGTGATCACATGTGAAAAAGTATGAAAAGACAAAAGAAAAATGCAATAAAATGCTACAAAAGGAAGAGACAAATGGAACACCAACCCAAATGGAAGTGTAGTTAACGCAAAAAGGGTCTCAGAAGGTACATAGTGTACAACAGGCACAATGGAAGCATAGACATAGTCTTAGTGGTGTTAGGTTGTGAAGTGTGGCACTCGTTGTGATGAACCATGTCTGCTGGGTTGGCCTCTATTGAATCATGCCTATTTAATGTCTTAGTGGATGGTTGGCTTGGTTGCTAGTTTAATTTCTTAATGGACAATTGTTGTGGGACCTGTGCTCAAGGTGGCACTTTGATAACAAAGGGAGGCCTCTTACTTGTGGAGGATGATGGGATCCTTACTTGGTTAGAAGGCATGTAGATCAAAAAAGGTTGTTGCATAGGTTTAGACTTGTCACCTACGCTGATGGATTTTATGACATAGGGGCATTTTTTGTGTTAGATTTGCTTACTGCAGCGAGCACTAGTTGGTCCTACTCTATCATTCTTTGCAAGTCATCTTGCAAAGCATGATAGTTTTCCATACTATGACTAGATAGTTGGTGGTAATGATAGTATTGGTCTAGTTGGAAATGTTGTGGGACCAAGGGCTTGTTCAGTATTGTTGAGGTAGGATTCCTTAGTAGTTCGTAGTACCTGTCGTGTCATTGGCAAGTAATTTTTGATACTCATTTGTGTTGGATTTGCTTGACTTTCAAGAGTTACTTGAGCAGTTTAGAGGGTTCCATTAGTAGTGGTGCATACTTTAAGCAATCCTTGCTCAAAGTTGGACCTTAGGGTGACCCCTACCGAAGTAGATGAGTTGGCAGCTTTGTGAGCTAGGGCCTTGGGCTACTTGGCCATGGGGCCTTGGTTTGTTGCTTTTGTGCTTATGGCCACTATTGGCACTATTTCATTTTTCTTATGCACATGTTGGTTTCTATAGGCCACATAGGCTAGGTCATTGCTAGCTTGCACTACCTCATCTATGCCCTTTATTTGGACAAAGGCTTGGCTGAGGGACTTTGGGGCTAAGTAATATAGTTTAGACCTGATAAAGTCATTCACTGCACCCTTGAAGATGGCCACTAGGTGCATCTCTACTAGGGGTTGACACATTTCACTTGATGCAGTGCTCCAACATTGGAGGAATTTTGACATGGGCTCTAGGGGCCCTTACTTGACTTGTATGAGTTGGTTGAAGGTTGCTTCAGGCTTTAGGTTGTACCTAAAGCATGTCACAAATTGGCTTATGAGATCCTCCAAAGAAGAGATTGAGGCCTTAGGTAGCATGCGATACCAATCTAAGGCCTTGCTAGTGAGTGACATGGGGAACATGCACATGATGATGTATGGCCAGGCTTGAAGGAGTAGACACTCAAATCAAAATGTGACCAAGTGTGTGTTGGGATTCCCTTTACCATTGTACTTGGTGAGTTAAGGTAGCTGGACCCTAGTTGGGAGAGTTATGGGTGGGACTGTAGGACTTATGGGGTCATCCTAGTAGAAGTCCACCACCTTGATGATTTTGGAGGAGGTAGCTTTGAGTTGGTTGAATTCCTTCATCAAACTTTGGATTAGTTGGAATACTTGATCCAAGCTTGCGAATGTGCCAAGTAGTTGCAATTAGCTAGGCTTCTGTTAGTTGCATAGCATAGGGTTAGATTGTTAGTTGCAGAGTTTACTAGTTTAATGTCATAGTGAATGATCATTACCAACTAAATGTCATAGCGGATAGTCGTTACTAGTTTAACATTGTAGCAGATGTGTTTAGTTGATGCATTGGCTAAGTGGTGGGCACAGTGACCAAGGTAAGCCACACATGAGTGGGTTGGATGAATGCCATGGGCATCGATGAGACAAGTGAGATGTAGGATGCCTAAGTCATATAGGGCTAGGAGGTGGCCCCTGCATGAGCATAGGGTTGGGCAAATGCAGTGGTCACTTGCAGGGAAGGCTAAATTGGCATGGTTATCATCTCAGAGAGGATAGGTGGACTGAATCGAGGAGGCATCATACTAGAGAGTGGTTGTTGGAAGATAGTGTAGAGGGGGCTCTTGCATTCAAAGTGGACCTTGAACTCTTCTTCTTCTTCCTGTGAGGCTTCTTTGTAGGTTGTCCCTACATCATGCTCGTTTGCACAGATGAGTTGGGACAATAGATGGTGGTAGGACTTTGTGAGTGGAATTATGTCAAACAAGGAGGGGTTCTACTCTTGTTTGTCCCGATGGACTTGTTCATAGTCCTATTTTGCCTAAAAGTCAAGGAAATCCACTTGTAATTTTGCTTGGATTTTGGCACAAATAAAATTATATTGTTTGTGGCTTAGCACAACACTCTTTGGGTGGATTGTGGTGTCAAATGTGTTAGACACCAATATGAAAGGTCTATCTAGATTCATGTTCACAGATCAGGTTGTGAGGATTACTATTTGCAAAAAATAGCTAACTCTAAAAACTATAGAAAAATGCCTAAGTTTATCATTAGTAAAAAAATGGCTAAGTATAAAAGTGTAGAAAAATGGCTAAGTGTAAAAATGTAGAAAAATGGCTAAGTATAGAAACTACAAAAAATTGACTAAGTGTAAAACTGTAGAAAATTTGACTAAGTATGAAAATGTAGAAAAAATGCTAAGTATGAAAATATAGAAAAAATGCTAAGTATGAAAGTTGTTGAAAATGGCTAACTCTGGTGCTATGCTTGCTACGCTAGAGCCGACTATGCTCTCTACATTGAGAGCCAGCTACGCTCTCTTGAGTGCCCAGAATTTTGGTTAAGTGCCAAAGATACACTTTGGCTTTTGTCCCACGAGGTTCCAAGGGAATTGACAATGGGGTCCAATCTATACTAACTAGTGGTGGAGAGAGCATGTAGGACAATAATTAGAAAATGCAAAAGGAAATGGTGAGGCCCTTCTTTTAGCATCAAAAACTATAACAATCAAAAACATCGATGGTTGGAATCACCGAGGGATCAATAAATGTATAGCCTTAACCCTACCTCCATGTGAGGGCCTTGATGGAAATGAAGGTGGATCTCCCTAAATGGTCTTGTTGATCGAATAAGAACTTTTTCGGTTGCAATCTGGGTGGTGGGTACAACCAAGGGGTGGCAAGGTTAGCCAAAATGCAAGAGCAAACAATGCAAAATAATGCTAAGTGTTAAAGTGATGCTTCATGGTGCTAATTGTAGAGCGTAGCTAGGGAATGGAGGTGAGCATAGCCAAGGGTTTTGATCGAAACAAGAATGTCAACCCATGGAGACTATCACCTAAGCACAATATAGTATGACAACATGTGAAAAAGTGCAAAAAGACACAAGGAAAATGCAATAAAATGTAAGAAATTGAAGAGAAAAATGGAACACTACTCCAAATGGGAGTGTAGTTAACTCCAAAAGGGTTTCAAAAGGTACACAGTGTACAACATGCATAGTTGAAGTATAGTCATAATCTTGATGGTGTTAGTTCATGAAGTCTAGTACTTGCCATGATGAACCATGCATGCTGAGTTGGTCGCTGCGGTGTATCATGGGTTGTGATGTCCTATAAGGTTGTAGTGGGTTGTAGAACAAAACTTTGCCTATCTGCTGGTGCATTTGTATCTTGTTCATCCAGATATTCTTAGTGCTAAATGCTAAATGCCAAGTTCTAAAAGTGCTCATGTCCAAGGAATGGTAATCACTTGGGAATGCCAACCATTTGAGAATGCCAACCGCTTGGGAATGCTAATAGTTTAAGAACACCATCCAGTTGGGAATGTCAACCATCTGGAAATGCCAACTACCTGGGAATGCTAATCATTAAAACATTATGGATCCAAGGGTATTTATAACACAGATTGGGTGTCACGTGGTAGTGTGGTAGGTAGGACTACGAGAAAAATTTAGAAAATTTTCTAAGTTCAGAGATGACAAAAAAAGTTCAAAAATTTTTCAAGTCTAGCTACTATGCTTGCCTTGTGTTATGCATGGGATGCCTAACTTAGCAGTTAGGAAAAAGATTTGTAAAAGTATTAGTTGAAGCCAACTACACTCAACACTTAGAAAAAATTTAGGCAAAGTGTCACCATTTTGACACTTAGCCAAATTTGCAGTTGAGATGCTAAGACCCAAAATTTTGTGGTGTTTTAGGTAGTGGTGTAGAAGTATTCATGGATGACTTCTCCACCTATGAAGGTACATTTGAGCAAGTCTTAGACCACCTTGCAAGTGCTAAAATGGTGTGTTGAGACCAACTTGTAGCTCAATTGGCAGAAAAGTCACCTCATGGTCTAGGAGGGCATTGTGCTAGGTTATAAAATATCGCAAGCAAGAATTAAGGTAGACCTTGAAAAAATAAGGGTCATCCAAGGAATAACCCACCAGCCAAAAATAGTTAAAGATGTTTGATCATTCCTTGGACACACTTACTATTACTAACAATTCATAGAGAATTTCTCTAAGATTGCAAAATCATTGGTTGAGCTAACAAAGAAAGGTGCTCCCTTTGTCTAGACATCAAAATTTGAGAAAGCATTCCAACAACTAAAAAAGAAGCTTGTAGAAACCCCAATTGTACAAGCACTAAACTAGTCTAGACTATTTTACATCATGACAGATGCATCGAATTATGCTTTGGGAGTTGTGTTGATGTAGTTAGATGACAAGAAACATCCATACTACATCCACTATGTTAGGTGAAGCATTTTGGGTGCACAATTGAACTACACCACTATAGAAAAAGAATTGATGGAGGTGGTGTTTGCTCTAGATAATTTTAGGCATTATGTGCTTGGATAAAAGGTGTTTGTGCACACAAACCATAGTGCCATCTGCTTCCTAATGAACAAACTAATGGTGAGCCCCTGTGTCATATGGTGGCTGGTGATCTTGCAAGAATTCGATCTTACAATGGTAGATCAAAAGGGCATTGATAATGTGGTCCCTGATCACTTGTCTTGGTTGCAATGGAATGAAAAAGAAGATGAAAATCCATTATTTGATACATTTCTTGATGAACTCCTCTTTGCTAGAGAAGTAACTGAAAAAATGTCCAATGAGCCAAAATGGTATGATAAAATTATCACCTATCTTCTCACTCAGGAGATGCCACAAGAGTTGGACCAGCAAAGGAAACAATAGATTCTTCACTAGGTAAAGCACTTCCTAGAGATCAATGGACACCTCTACAAGGTGTGCACTAATGGCCTAGTTCATTTGTGTGTCCCTAATGTTGATCAACTACATGTGCTCCAAGTTTCTCATGAAGGTCCTTGTGGAGGACACTATGCTAGGAGATGCATGGCCATTAAAATCCTAATGGCAAGGTATTATTGTCGAACACTCTTTAGGAATGCTCACCATTTCATCCTCTCTTGTGAACGATGCCAACGAGATGGTGGAATGACTACTGAATGGAGACACCTCAATAATATATTCAACCATTAGAACCATTTGATATTTAGGGCATTGATTTCATGGGTTCCATCATGCCCATGCCAAATGAAAAGGCATATATCATAGTTGTTATTGACTAGTGTGGAAAATGGGTAGAAGCAATAGCCATCATCAACTGTACATCTTCTACTGCTACTTGATTTGTACAAAAAAAATGTTGTAAACATGTTTGGTGTGCCACATGCATTGATTTCTGATAATGGAACTCATTTTATAGGCACTACGTTTTGGAAGTTCATGCAATGCTTAGGGGTTGAACAAAAACTCACAAGACCTTACCATCCCCAACTTAATGGTGAAGTTGAGGTTACCAATAAGGAAATTACAAGAATACTAAGAAGACTTGTTAGCAAGTATAGGAAGGACTAGAGAAAAAATCCCAATGATTCCATTTGGGCTTACTACTCAACTTGGAAACTTCCTATAGGCTACTCTCCCTATGAGCTTGTGTATGACAAACTACGAACACTTCTTATTCAATCTAAACTTCATACACTTTCAACGACTTGTGACCTTCACCTTGACTTAAGTCTAGTCCAAGAAGAAAGATTAATGAATCTCAACCTGCTAAATGAAAAATAATTAGTGGCCTTATCATCTAATGAGTTGCATAAGCCTTATAACAAAAAGCATCATGACCTAAAAATTAGAAAAGTTAAATTTCAACCAGGAGATAAGGTTCTCTACTAGAACCCCACACATGTACCTCAATGAACTAAGTTCCAAACATTGTGAAAAGGACCTTATATCATTTGTGAAGCTTTTTCTTCAAGGGCCATGATGATCTATACACCTGAGAGCCCAAAAAAACAAAAACAACTGGTCAACATCCAACAAATTAAGCCTTTCCATGAGCATACACTAGCTAACAAAATAAGCAATTCATCCGATGGACAACCACACTCCATATTTTGGATCTCCTCATTTCAACTTAGTCACGGGGGAGATGGCCAACCATGCTAACCATTCAAGTGGCTCCTCAATTTTTCAACTTTTTTGTTTTACACATTTTTCATTTTACAACTTTTTGTTTTATATGTTCTTTGTTTTACATCTTTTTATTTTTATGTTATTAATTTTTTCAAATTTTTGTTCTACACCATCATTAGTACATTTGATATTTCTTGAATAATTTATACTTTCTTCTAAATTTTCTTGTATTTGGTGTGATTTTCTAACTTTTTGTTAATAAGTGGCAGGTACATTGGTAATGCATTACTTGATGGTTGTATGTACTATTTTTGTTATTTGATTGTTGGTGTCTAGTTTCTAGCTTTGAATTTCATTATGGATAATTAAAACATGGTTTCTTTTTCATGTAACAAGTAGTGAGTCCTCTTGGTTATCTGTTAGCCTTCCCACTAACACTACTTAAGGAACCAATCAACCATAACCACAACCTAGCCAAGTGTAACCACCAATGAAACAAGGCATTTAATAGTTATGTGTTACACATTACATACTAATTCATGATCCTATTGTGATTGTAGTTGGAAGCATGGATTAGAAGTGGAACTATCTTTATCAAGGATGATGCAATAATACCACACAATAAGGATTTTTCATCATCGAAGGATCTCTTCTCTTTCTTTGTCATTCTCCTATTGCTAAGAGGTGTTGGATGTTAATATTTTCCAGGGTGTTCACTCCTCTTCTCATGAACACCTAATGTTGTAAAAATTGTAATTCCGTACACATGGGCACTCAGAGTCTATATGTCTATTTCATTTGAGTTAGTTTGTAATGTTAGTCAATAATTCAACACCTACCTAATATGTTA
>MNCI01020147.1:0-101269 GCA_015680685.1 Gnetum montanum | reverse complement strand
GCTTTAATTCTTCTTAGATGACCTATTATTCTTCATCTAGCATTTCAGTTTTCTTAATTAGATCTCTTTTGTTTTTTATTTTTCACACTTTATAACTCAACTTGAGGAGCATTTAGATTGATTTATTTTCATTTAAATTGGCTTTTTAATCAATAATGTTTCTATTATTGACCTACTAGAATTTCTTAGATTCTTTTATAAGGTTTTCATCTTTAAGACTTTCTCATCTTCTAAATATGATTATACATTATTGTAGGAATAAAGTTCCCAAAATATGGGCATTTTATGGATTATTTATCATCATCATGTTATTCATTATTAGGTGATTCAATATTAACATATATATATATATTATTTATTAATGTTATTTTCCTTTCATAATCAACAAGATCAAGAGTAATCAAACATATTATCTTGTTTCTATTTGGTTATTTTGGTTTTACATGATTTTATTTATGGAATTGTAAGGTTAAATTTTTTACATCTTCATAAATTCAAGATTTAATGTTTTCATAATTTTGTAAAATGGATTTCTTAATCCCTTCTTTTTCAAATTACAAGATAAGAAACCTTTCTCTCTACATTCTTACTTCTTCAAACGTTTTCTAGAAAATAAATATAGCATCATCTTCTTTGTCATTTAAAATAAGATTAAATTCTAAAGTATTATCTTTCAAAAAAGGTTTTCTAAAATGGATTGTGACATTTCAAAACTTATTCTATAAAAAACTAGCTTATCGATAGTGGTTGTCACTCTAAGTTATCCTTGGTTTCTCTAAGGAGGAGAAAGTAATGTTCTATTTAATATTTGTAATACAAGTTATTGCAAATCATGCAAAAAATTGCAATTCCTATGTGTACCCCAAGTTAAAGCCTATCAAGCATTCAAATCAAGATAAAAAATTTAGCCCTTCTATGTAATTTTACCCTAGTTGAGAAATCTCATTGAATTTTTTATAGCAAGAAAGGGTATTTTTAAAAATTACTCATTATCAGTGAAGGGAATTAGTGTTTCTATAATGAAATATAGAAGGAAATAATAATAATACATATATATGGCTGACGTGTTATATTGATATGTGTAATGATAAAATTTAGTGCTTGGTGCTAGCTATGTTGGTGAAATTTGGGGCATAGTCCTAGGGCAAAGGATCGTATGGATGTGTATGTTGTATGATAAAAATAATAATGATAGTCAATATTTTTTTATTAGTGATTTAGTTGTTGGTTTTATGGTAAATTTTATTATGTATACATTGGACATAGCATACTATAAATCTCATTTAACTTTTTTATAAAAAAATAGGCCATTTTAAAAAATTACTCATTAGTAGTGAAGGTCATTAGTGTTTTTATTATGACATATAGAGGGAAATTATATATAGATATATATATATAGATGTCATGTTCTGTTGGTATGCGTACTAATAAAATTTAGTGCCTAGTGCTAGCTATATTGTTGAAATTTTGGGCATAGTCCAAATGTAAAGGATCACATCGATGTGTATTTTGTATGATAATAATAATAATGATAGTCAATAGTTTTTATTAGTGATTTGGTTGTTGGTTTTATAGTCAATTTTATTTTGAATAATTTTGACATAGCATCCTTGTTATTTTATAGTTTTGACATTAAATTCATGGTAAGTTCCTACACTCATGAACAATATATATCAAGTATATCTTATACAAGGGGTAAATTTATATAGTCATGCTTTACCTATATTGATGATATCTTCTTATGCATTATATTTAACTACCTTTATTCCAATCCTACATCAAGGCATTTTATGTGCTTTGTTTAAGCACCATCAAAACATAACAAAGCATAGTGCAAAATCAAAGTGCAAATAGGTGTTTTTTTTTTAATAATGCTTTTTATGACATTTTGCTAGTATTTTCTTACTTTTTTTCTAACAATGAGATGTTAGCCTAGTGTTTATACGCTTGGTTAAAGAGCTCCAAGTCATGGGTTCAATTTTGGTATGTAATACTAAATTATAAAATTCTAATAGGACTACTTATATTAGGGTGTACATATATTAAAATTACTTTAGGGATCCATTGCCCCCAATTTTTATATTTTCTTATTTACATCATCAAGGAATTATATGTACTATTGCAATTCTCCTAATTATTTATTTTATTTCACTTATTAGTTGACCTTAATGATTAGCATATCATAGATGAGATTAAGGAAAAAATTAATGATGATCCTTTATTTTATTTTACTTATTTCTTTTCTACAGTTATTTCATTTATACTTTTGTTTCATTAAGACCTTGGTACACAATGCTACTTTGAAGGACCTTTAATTAGATTATCTAAATTTTATTTTCTTGTATTTTCTTACTTTTAAAAATGAAAAATTGTATTAATTTCTTACTTCATACTTAACATCTAATTATCATTATTAGTTACCACTATACAATTGACCATTAAAGGGTAGAGCTACAATAGACCATGTAATTGATGGGTTCAAACCATGTGCAACAACCTCAATTAGATGCACCACATTGAAACTAGGCACTGAAATTTTAATATTCATAGAGAAAAAGACTAATCCATGTCTGCCACATGGCCTCTCTTCATTGATGTTGATTGGTTGAGGTCATTGAGAATTGCCTGCCATGTAAGTCTCTTCATCAAACACATGCCAGTTAATGTGCATGAAAACATTCCCTTCTTTTGCATTTATTTTGATTTTTTATCCATCTTCTACATTTTTGAAGGACTCACTTACATGGCTACAACTACTTACATTCATTGTGAATATGATTCTATTGGGATAGTAATGGTTGCATCAGTAGAGAAATTAGATTTACAAATGGTTTTTGAGATCTTTCAACTACACGTGACATTTGGAATACTGCGAAATTTTATCCACTGGCCAAAAAATATAAAATAAACATGAATGAATTTAGTTAGTTGATATCACACTTTTTATTTTGTCATTGGAAAAAAATAGTCATAATGGAATCTGTAACTTAGTCAAATACACATGTAACACTCTGATATCATGGGTATCTTGCATACAAATGCAAAATAATAGATGTAGCAAAATTTCCATGATGTTTACCTAAATTTTTGTATATATTTTCACTGAGCTACTTTATGTGCCTATGCCATCAAAATGATGATATGGGGTGACATCAAAATGATGGTACCAGGTGACTCATGAGTAGCAACAGGGTACATAGCCATATATCTTTAACCTATCTTCTTCTTTCATTTGAAAAAATAACAATTCCATATGCATAACATTAAAGGAGCTTGTAATTTTTAGGTACTACAAGAGCTTAAACATTAGTGGTACAAGTAATGACCCAAAAAGCAATGCGTTCAAGGATAAAACCAAATAAGGAGGCTCATGCCTTGAACACTTGATGATGGTATTCAAGATTGACCTAGACTAGGATGATAGTATCATTTCTTGTTGCTTCATTGATTATAAAAGTAGTTGGAACTACATTTTTCTAATACCTTTTGTCCTTAGCCAAGCCCCTTTGTGAGTGTTGTGATTTCAAAATATGAACATGTTAAATGAAAGATTTATTTTCAATGTATCTACATTTTAGTGGAATATAAGTATGTTACATGAATTTTCAGTGCTATGGATGAATTCCACTCCTATTAATTTTTGTATTCTCACATCCAAAAATATAATTTAGAAAGGTTCCTAAATTTTACAACTATCATTACAAGAATTTCATTCTATGGTGGCATTTATAGAAATTCATCAAAATTGAAATAAATTTCACATTTGTCTTACAACATAAAAAAAGAAATAATAATATTAAAAAAATTTATAGTACATTATATTATCAAAGAGAGTCTCGGAAGAAAAAGCACAATCGTTTCAAGGATGTCTTTTTAGGTTTTCATCTTTATAGCCAATCTTGAGAAACCTCCGCTCTAAGGTAGGAAAATGATTAGGCCTTGGCCTTGTTCAAAAGTGCTTGGGTTTTTACCTCATATTAAAGGGCATTTTTTTTGTAAAGAGAAGGAAAAATCTCTCTATAAAATAAGAGAACACATCAATAAAAAATAATGAACAAATAGCAACAAAAATTAAAAAAATTCTCATTCTTGAGCCTCCAAAACAAAAGGAAATTAATACTATTGAAGGTAATTTAATTGTTCAACTTTTTATAGAAACATTTTTACTTTACCTAACATTAGCTTCCCTAATTCTATAGACTAACTATCCAATAGCTAACATAGATTACATAGCTATTTTGAGGCTTTTTCATAAAACCAATTTGTAGAACCACTTTTTGGTTATGCTGACTTTTCCTAGCTCTTCAAGCTAACATGGCATATATAGATGATCAAGCCTATGGATGTAGAATCTCTTTTACTCCACAAATCCAATAAAGTTGACATGGTTTGTAGAATGAATTTTTGCTTATATGAATCATTTCAACTTCACGAGCTAACATGGCTAAATAATATTACCTTTCTTTGGTATAACTAATCTCATTTATTTAAATCCTTAGTTCTATGATCTCTTCCTAATAAATTTCAACTTATTAATTTATGATTAACTATTTGTGTGAATTCTAACTTAGTTATGAGCTAGAACTAATTCTTTCAACAATGCAAATCAATCTCTGTTGATCCAAAACCTAGCTAATAAGCTTTAATAGGAAAAACAACTTTTTAGATTAAATTATAGGCTCACAAGATCTTTTCTTCAAGCTAATTATGATCTACCTAATTATCTAGCAATACACTAGGATATTTTATGATATGAAATTTAGCTAAGAATCTAGCCCTTCTTATTAATTTCCTAAAGCTTGATTAATGAACTTATGTCCTTAATAGCTAAATAACTTGAGCTATTAAAGTTGGTAATATTTCCATCATTTTCAAAATCATTAGCAAAATAGGCTACATTCTTTTGGGTATTTCTATAAATAGTTTATCTTCATAAGCTTCATTCTTCATTTAGGGCTTTGATTTGGTGTGCTTGCATTTACGGGAAATATAACTACATGCCAAAATTTGAAGTACCTCCATAATATTTTCTTTTTCACTTATTAATAATTCCTATTATCTATATATCAGGAGTGATATATCTTAATCATACTATATCAATTAATCAATCTTTCAGTTTAGGAGCTTCTAAATATTTCTAAATTAAGCCCAATAATTATAATGTTCACTATTCCATGATAATTGCAATTGCTACAAAAATTAAGAAATTACCTCAATCTATAGATAATGAAAATAGGTGAATTAAAGGTCTAATAACCAACAATCATTGGTCTTAACCAAAGTACACTATCTACATCTCCTATCTCTAGCCATCTAAGTGAATGTAGGGAAAATCCTCATTCTCAATTTATATTATCATAAAATATTTTACCTATATAATTTAGAATATAAATTAATTAAATACAAAATAATGATAAAATAATAAATAAAATAAAGGTTATAAAATTCCTTGATTAACCTATAGAATCAATGCAAAGGTCATAAAAGTCATTGATTAACCTATAGAATCAATGCTATAGTTATAGTTTTATCATAAGGGCTATATTGTCATATGGCTTTGTTGTGGATAGAAGGGCTTAAACTTGTGGATTAAATGTAACATCATAGAGAAGGGTTGATGAAGCTTAGTCAATTGATTACATCGATGTACTTGCATTAATGTAGCCCTGGTGATGTAGCCCTATCGATGTAGCCTTGTCAATGCATGGTTGACGTAAATGCAAGTCAAGCCGATCTAAATGCATGTATCCACTAAATTTATAACACATTAAATTAGTACTATAGTGAAGCTCTTGCTATTTTTTATTTTCTAATTTAGAATATTTTCCATCTAAGTACCTGCAATATGAATTAAGAGATTGTATGGATCTCTATTTGAGCATTGTGTACCTAAAGAAATTGCTATGAATGAGAATAAAGACAAAATCTCTAATATTCATTACAACACTTATTTTATGTTAATAGCTCTTAATTAGTAATTTACTTTACACACATTTTACATTCCATGTTATAGTAATTAAAGTAATTAATATAATCAATAATGAACACATAAGTATGACTACTTCGACCATAATGTATGATGCTTGCTAATCCCAGTAATGGCCATTGCATATGCCTAGTAATTTCCACTTGGTAACTGAGCATCATTAGTATAACTTCAAGATGTATACAATAAGTGGATATAGATACTTATGTTAGGATAGATAGCTTTAGAATCGTTAGATAGTTATAATAGTTAATTATCAACCATTCATCTTTCCACCAGACACATAAGCTAAAAATATATAAAATAGATATCATATGTCTTAACTCACACTTAACCATACATAAGAGCATACACAAGTGAGTGTTAGGAAGACAATGATCATACACTTCCTTTAGTCATAGTTTTTGTCTATAGGCACACTTAGAGGACCTAAGTTCATGGAATTTGATTGGATTGCTAATGCACGCTTGTGATGCATTATAGAACATAGACTAGCTTAACGCTACTTTTATGCACTTTGCATACATTTTCCATTAATATACATAAATAAGTAATTAATATTATTAATTTTATTAATCATAAACACATGAGTACAACCATTTTGAGCATAATGTGTTAACACTTGGTAATCCCAGAAGTGGACATTTGATACAGATAGTTAGAGCCACTTGGTAACCAAGTAGTTTTAAGAATAGTTCGAGATGTATACGGTAAGTGAAAATTGTTACTCCAGGTTAGGATAGTTAGTTACTATATTAGCTAATTAGTTAGATAATTAATTATTAGACCTTTATTCAGTCATCTACCTATTAGGATAAAAATATATGAAAAATAATTAAAAATATATATATCATATGCCTTAACCATAGTTAATCATACATACTAAAAAAACACAAGTTTTAGTTAGGAAGACAATGACCTTGCAACTACACAATTTGCTATTTAGGAATATTGGTCACTTGGATAACTATGTCTCTGGAATTCGACTAGATCACTAGTGAACTCTTGTGATTCATATGGTTGGGCATAGGGGATACCCACAAATCATCACATCAAGAAGCTTTTTTTGTAAAATAATAATTCCTTTAAACATGTTTGGCTATGCATATTTATTTCTTTATGCACATTTATGCTTATGCACATCTAGTTATATGTTCATTTTGCACATGTGATTATATAATACTCTGTTCATAGAGCAATTATGAATCCTAACCCCACCTAGACTATATCCCTTATTAACTTTTATCATTAAACTAGGATTTAATGTTTATGTTTAATTATAATTAAATATTAGCTAAATTAGCTTTGTTAAGTAAGTACCTTAGATGGATGTCCTACATAGAATCTGACTTTACCAGTGTGTTCAAGATTTTTAAATATATAGATTTTGACCATTGGTTTACTAGAATTGGACTTATGATTTTCAAGATGTTGTAAAAGTTTTGGCATTTGAACTAGGTGACCATGATAAGTAATGCCTAGATAATATTTCATCATATATTTTGGTAGAACCCTTAATAAAGATCTCATATGTTCAAATGGAATTTAATTTGGAGTTCTAGTATGCATGTTAGGAAAGGTTGAACACTAAGGGTATTATTGGAGAGAGAAAAATGTGAAAAATACTTATGAAATTGAAGGAAAAAAATTAATACAAATCAAAATTAACTTTTAAAATTCAAAGTACAAGAAGCATGTTCATGTGTGTAACACCTTTCTTTGAAAATGAGAAAAAGTATATAAGCTTAAAATGTAATTAAAAAAAGCTATGAAATATATATATATTGCATTTCTTTTGCCTCACATTTTCTCTGCCACCTTGTTCACCTCTTGTTTTCATCATTTGTTTTGCAACCACTTTTTTTCCAAAATTGTGTTCCATCATGTTTTTCTTGAAAGATGTTTTTTGCCATCTCTTCTTCATTTTGAAGCTAATTTGAGCCCGGTTTCTTTCGTTTTTTCATTTATAAATAAGTAGAGTCGTTAGGTACATCTAGCTGTAGCTTAAAGAATAATTTTGGGTGTGATTAGCTAAACAAAGTAAAAACTCTTTTTTAGAACATTAGGCATGAATGGAAGACATAGAAAAAATCTAGAAGCCTTTCCAACATAAGTAAATTTGAATAAGTCTTTCCATGGTATGGTTTTCACTTAAAAGAATGATGGGAATTCAAAGAAAATTTTTAGATAAAATAAACAGGCTACAAGCACTAGTTATGGGACTAGAAAGACATATTACCCATGCTTGAAAGTCACCTCTAACTGAGGCCCTCTTTCATTTTCTAGTTCTATTTTCTTCTTAAAATAAGGAATGGTGGTTGTTTTGTGGAAGAACTCTTCTCTCTTAAGGGGTTGAACTAGTCTTAGAGTGGTGATGCAAAGTCATTGAATGTGGTTGATTTTTATCTAAACTATGGATGAATTTTATTAGGTCATTTAACCACAATATTTACAAAGAACTTCTTATAACTTGGATTGGGAGCTCCATTTCTCTCTCTCACTCTCATCCATCTATGCTTTTCATATCAGACCTCACTACCAGTGTTCATCTTCTTATTTAATGTCTTGGTCTGATGTGTCAAAATTCTTAGGTAGTTTCTTCTAGATTTTTGTACTTAACTTTTTGTAACCATTAATCACCCATGGGATCCATGGACTCCTTGGTCTGAGGTTAGGAAAAGGAAACAAGGGCATGTACCTGCTTTGGAGAGGATCCACTTGCATACCTTTTGGTTGGATTAGTTAAGTTCTTTATCTTTAGACATTCTTACAATCAAATTCTTTTGTGTGTTCCATAAATGACATTTAGTTATGTGCATCTTCACAAAGTATTTTAATGAAATCCTATTTTTCTTTTTGTAGTGAATTCTTTCACTCTCTTCAAGTATTTTATTGCATTTAGGTTTTTTAGAATTTATTAGTTGTTTGATTATCAATTTCACCCTATTTTTTATTCTTCCTACTAACACTATTAAGGAAATCAATCCACCATCATCACAACCTAGCCAAGTGTAACTACTGATGAGATACAGTACCTAAAAGCTATACATTAAACCTTGCATACTAATCTATGATTTTGTTGTGATTATAGTGAGAAGCATGGACTCAAAGTGGGACCATCATCACCAAGGAAGAAGCAACCACACCATGTGACAAGGATTCTTCATGATCATTGAATTTTCTCCCTTGATCTTCAGCTACCAAAGGAGTTGGATGTTAGTTGTGGATAGGGTATTCAATTATATTATTAGGAACACCCAATTTTGTAAAAGATTCTACATTTGTAAACTCAAGCACTTAGGATCTATCTATTCTGTCTAAGTTAGTTTTCATGTTAGTCAATAATCCCATACCTTTCTAATATTTTTTAAAGAACTTTTTCCTTCTTTTGTTCACTTGAGGATGACTTTTCATTTAGTTGTGGGGATATGATGAACTATATTTTATCTAGATTTGATATTTCATACCTAATATTATGACCTAAGAAGCAATGTTGAATATTTGATATCATAGGATGTGTGCAAGCTTATAAATATAGCACTTCAGCACATAGTCTGGGCATAATTTTTATAATAGCATAAGAGATCTCTTGCAATTTATTCTCTCTAGGGTTAGAATATTTTCCAAAGGGTCCACACCAAAAGTCATTAAGTGTATGGATCCTTATTCAAAAACTGTTGTACCTAAGCATGGTAATGTGCATAGTAATAAAGATGAACTTTCTAATCAAACCTTGCAACATCTTGTCTAGCTTAAATATTTTATTCATGCATTTAATGTTCTATGTAATTTTATTTAATTCTTGTAAATAATTAATGTAAAGTAATCTATCTAGATTAAACAGTAGTTAATTAAGCACATAAGCACAATTGCTTCGAGCATGCATAACATTAGATTAATTAGCAATGCTTAACATTTGGTAATTCATCAGCATTATATGTGTGATGCTAAGTAGACATCATTAAAGAAAACGATATGGAAAGAATAACCTTTCTAGTTTTATGACTATCTACTTAGATGAATAACCTTACAATTGATAAATTCAAAAAATAACTACAGAAATTAATTCTTAGTAAGGAGGAAGCTCTCACTCCTAACAAAATTTACACTACTTTTCAACATCCATGATTGAATTTAAAATAACAAAAAGATTTAAGATAGAGAGCTATGGCTCAATACACTTATTTGTATCAAAGAGAAAAAATGATACCACTTGTAAAATACATTCACCTCATCACTTGTTATTAATCTTAGATAAAAAAATATTTACCATCAACTATAATTTTCTTGTCAACAATAGTTTCCTTATGAACTATTTGTCTAGACTACTTAATACTTTATCTAGTACCATAAAAAATATGCATATGAGATTTTGTCTTCTCTTGATTCTTTATTACTATTTGATCATTCTTAGCATTGAGATTAACTTATTTTTTGTATCTTCAACTTCTTTATTACTATTTTTTATTTTATTTAGAATCCTTTTGCTTGCAGGAAAAATCACAAGCATTAAATAAATGTCCTTTCTAAGGGAAAAACTAGCAAGGAAAATTATAATATGTAATTTGTTGCATATAATTCCTTCCTCTTGCTTGTAATACTAATTCCTTTCTACAATTGAGAAGTATGATTTTAGCAAAAAATTATCCATGAAAATAAAAATTTGTAGAAATAAGCTCCATATGCTTAATGGGATTAAGAAGACTACCAATTTCCTATTTAGCTTATAGAAAAATCAACAATAGATTATGTAACTTAACAAAATATGGAAATTTAGCATATTTTTCAAAGTAGACATCATAATATGGTATCTACTTATGAATGGTTAATACTACATGTGTATGTATAAAAAAACTTATAATAAAGGCACACTACAACATTGAAGCATTGCTTAACTCAACAGGTAAAAAAGAATGAGAATAATACCTAATATTTGTATGTCATGTTTCTTCATCACATCATTTATCTATAAAATGAAACTTCAATACAATGTAGATAATCCAAAATTATAATGAACATGTATTGTAATGAAAGATCAGAAACTAATGACTCATATACATTATTAGGAAGAATAAAATTCAATATCTTAGGTGTAGCAACATCACAAGGCATTAAAACATGTTTCTTACTAGCTTATAAATTTGAATTTTGAGAATAAATAGAAATTTATACATTTATAAAAGTAGTAGAAATTTCAACATTGATTGAAGAAGACGGAAGTTGTATAGAATTCTAAGGAAATCAGATTTGCTGGAGAAAGATCAAAGAGTAAAAATCAAATATATTGAAAAATATCAAATTTGTTGAAGAAACATTACATCCACTCAAACATGAGATATTATGAAGAAACATCAAATCCATTGAAAAAATAAATGATTCACTAAAAACTAAAACTTGTTGAAAACCGTCAAATCCAACAAAAAATATCATATCTATCATCATATTAACTATATAAAAGGAGTTGATATAGAGAGTTATTAGTTAATACAAATAGTTCTATTAAATCAAGAAAGTGATAGAACTAGTGGAAGATATTCACATTTTCATTTATTATTGATTTTATATTGAGAATCTTTATCATCAAGTATTACCTTCTTGTTGGTACTAGTTGAGTTAATTGTATTTCTGTTAGAAAAGCAACAATTTGTCTTACAAGATATATGTCTTTGATGCTTGAAACTTTCTCTGGTACCAGTAAAAGTATATTTAATATTGTCATTTGATCATTCTTATAATTAATATTAACTTTATTTTTCATGTCTTTAATTTCATATTTTTTATCTTCAACTTTAACACATTTTTTCTTTATATTGGAATCTTCTTCCTTAAGTAGAAAAGAACAATCATTAAATAACATCCTTCATAATGGAAATATTTGCAAGAATTTGGAAGATTATATTATGTAATTAGTTGAATATAAGTATTTTTTCTTGCTTTTAATACCAATTTATTTTCATGATTTAGAAGATTTATTTTAATAAAAAAAGGTCTATGAAACCTAAAAGTTGTAGAAATAGACTTGATATACTTAATGAGACTGAGAAGAATAATAGTTTCCTACTCAACTTTCTAAAAAATAAATGATAATTCAACAAAATATAGAACTTTAGCATATTCTTTAGACTAGACATTAAAATATTGAACCCAATTATGAATGATCATTACTACATACTTATGTATAAAAGATCTTATACATTGGGCACACTGCACCATCGAAGCATTGACTAACTCAACAATTAGAAAAAACTAAGATTAATAGTTAGCATGAAGTACTTGTATGTCATGTTTTTTGATCACATTATTAGAATACAAAATGAAAATTTGATTACAAGGCATTTAGCTCAAAATTTTAGTGAACACATATTGTGATGATACATCAACCATCAATGACTTATGTACATCATCATGAAGAACAAAATTAGGTGTCTTAGTTGCATCAACATCAATAGAATAAGCTATCACAACATTTATCTTACCAATTTCTAAATATGCATTTTGAAAATCGATAGAAATTTTTGCATCAATAAAAGAAACAAAAATTTCAACATTGGTTGAAGATGTTTGGAGTAACATAGGATTCCCCATTAGATAATTCTAGAGAAATTAGAGCTATCAGAGAAAAATCAAAGAGAGAAAAATTAAATTTAGTAAAAAAATTAGATTCACTAGAGAAACATTAGATCCACTAAAAAGAATAGATTTTCTAGAGAAACATTAACTATAACTAGATGACTATATATAGCCAACACAAAACTTTCATAGACCTTTGACTTAATGATACCACTAGCCTAACACCTCATTATTAATGGTTATGGTGTTTTGGCATACTATTATTTTTTATTTAATTTATACAAAATTTTTTTGTTTAGGAGGTAGGGAAAGGAGGAGTGGTAGTAAATCCCTAAAAAAATTATAAATAATAAGGAAAAAATTCAAAGTGCGTAAGATGCTTAACATTGTGTAGAAAGCATGAAACAAAACATAAAATAAAAAGTTTTCCAATTTTAAGGATGTCTACATAAATGTAAAACCTTAGAAATAAATCCTTGATAATTGAAGAGTTGAAATTTAATTATTAGTAGGGAGGATGGCTTAGTGTTAATAATCTTGACATCACTATCAAAATTCATTCTTGAACTTAAAATAGCAAAGGATTCAAGGTAGTAATAAAAAGCTTTAGCAAAATACCGAATTTTGTAGGAAAAGAAGATCCAAGATTGTACAAATTTTTCATCGTAGCATCTATCATAATTAATTTTATTTGGAGAGTTTTTACCATTAGCTATAGTCCATTTATCAAATAATTTTAAATTTTTGAGTTAGTAGTATTCTTATGATATGATCAAAAATTTATCTTACATGCTATTCATCAAGTGTGATCAATATTTTTTGTAGTAGCACTACACAATTTTGTAAAACCTTTTATTTTTTCTAGTTTTTTGATTACCATTGGATCATTTTATCATTAACAATAACTTTATATTTCATATCTTCAACTTTAGATATTTTTCTTTTATCTTTAACTTCAATATGTTTATTCCTTTTCTCATCATCTTTCTTCTTAAGCAAGAAAGGACAATAATTAAATAAATATCCTTCACAATGACAAATGTTATAAGAAATAAGAATATTATAATATGTACTTGGCTAAAAGGGAGTATTTCTACTTACTTCTAATTCTAACTTCTTTATACGGTTAAGAAAATTAATTTCAACAAAAAAGCATCTACAAAAACAAAATGCAATAGAAATTAATTCTATTTGATTAATGAAACTAAGATGATCAATAATTTCATACCCAAATCTCTAAAAATTCAATAGAAGATTAAATATTTTAATATTAAATTGAACATTATAATATTCTTTGGAGTGAACTTCAAAATATGGAGTCCACTTATAAATGATTAGTATTAGATGCTTTTTTGGAATTAGTATGCTAGCAGTAGGAGCAAATTTCCAAGGTGAATGTAGATCTAAGGAGGTTGGTAGCAAAAAATTTAAAATCTCTCAATAAAGGAAGTCTATGCCCTTCACTAAAAAGCAACAATTGAGGTAGCTACTTGAAATAATGAAGCTCTAAAAATTGAACACATAAAAAATCACTATAGGGACTACGTTAGGCTTCTTAAAGAGGTTAATAAAAAAGAGATCCAACTGGCACAAATAAAAATGAATGAGGCCCTCCAACAACTCCAACAAATAAGTGACATATTATGTTTCATATTTGATGGACTAAATGCATTCAACAAGGTTGAAATTCATCTAAAGAAATTACAAATTGAAGAGATGACAAAGTACATGAAGCTTACCAACCTCAATTATGCAAACTTAATGATGCTGATAGCAAAGAGGCCAAGGCTTCAGCTTGAGAAGTAGGTGGCTAGTTTCTACCTCTTGTACAAGGAAGAATTCAAGATTTAGAAAGAAACAAAGAAAAATTTGAAGATAGCCAGTGGAGCTTCCACTTCCACCTCTAGGCACTATTTAAGACTTCATCCCATCTTTGGTTATCCTACAGGCAGCTATTGAATTTTTGTAAAGTGTCCAATTTCATTGTAATGGGCACTCATTTTTATAACAATTTATAATTTGCACTCAAAGTTAGTTAGGACTCAATTAGTGTATCTTTTAATAAATAAATTTCATATCCCACTTTTGTAGTTACCGTTAATAAATTTCAGTATATCTTGCAATTCCTTTTTCATAGAGTTAGAATATTTTCCTTCTCAATGCTTGCATTATAGATCTAAGAGATTTTATGAATTTTTATTTCAATGTCCATGTACCTGAATAGATTGGTATGAAAATAATAAAATTGAAATTTCGTATATCCACTATAACACTTAGACTAGGTTATAAATTTTTCATTACTATCCATAACTAACTAATTAATATTATTAATGTTATTAATCATAAATAAATGACTATAACCATTTCACGTATAATGTGTCAACACTTGGTAATCCTAGTAGTGGACATTTGGTATGCCTAGTAATAGTCACTTGGTAACACAATAGTGTTAAGACCAGTTGGTGATGTATATGTTAAGTGGAAATAGTTACACCAGGTTAGGATAGTTAGCTATTGGATTAGCTAATTAGTTAGATAATTAATTATTAGACCTTTATTTAATTATCCACCCATTAGGATAAAAATATATAAAAAATAATCACAAAAATATATATCATATGACCAAACCATACTGAACCATACGTATTGATAAAACACAAATTTGAGTTAAGAAGACAATGACCTTGCAACTACATGATTCACTATTTAGGAATGTTGGTCACTTGGATAACTAAGTCTATAGAATTTAACTAGATAACTAGTGAACACTTGTGATTCATATGTTGGGCATAGGGGATATCCACCACTCATCACCCCAAGAAGTTTTTCTTTTATAAATTATCATTTATTTATAGGTGTTTGGCTATGCATATTTATTTCAATGCACACATTTATGCTTACTTATGTAGATCTAGTTATATGTTCATTATGCACATGCAATTATATCATACTTTGTTCATAGAGAAATTACAAATCTTGACTTCACCTAGACCATTTCCCTTATTACCTTTAATCATTAAACTAGGATTTAGAGTTTATGTTTAATTATTATTAAATATTAGATAAATTAGCTTTGTTAAGGAAGTACCTTAGGATGATCTACTACTTAGAATTTGACTTTACCAATGTGTTCAAGATATTTAAAAATATAGATTTTAACCCTTGTTTCACTAGAATTGGAGTTATGATTTTCAAGCTATCACATTTTCTAGTTTGAGAAAACACCATAAAAGTTTCACCATTTGAACAAGGTGACCATGATAAATAATTCCTAGATAATATTTTTCCATATAAGTTACAGTTAATGGTTTAAATTTTTAGGTAATAGTTTGATGAACTTAGGGTAAGCTACTAGGTCTCATTCATAGAATCATAAGAACTATAAACAAACATTTATTAAAAAATTGAATAAAAAATGAATATCCCTATGCCTTATTATAAGTAATTGCATATTGGAAAGGTGAGAGTTTCATGATCCAAGTACAAATTGAATGAAGTTACCACTTTTAAAAGGTTAGAGATCCACAAAGGTTAAAGCATCATCTAACACTGCAAGTAAAAGACAAGCACGAATCAAATTTCCCATGAATGTTGTTGTACCATTATTTTAGGTTGATGAAAAAGAATGGAAAATTAATTAGAGAGTGACTATAATGCTATCCTTGCACCTCCCAAGTCTTGTAATTCTTGAAATCTATGTAAAGATAACATTTAAGGAGATTAGTCCTCATCAATGATCAAGTCCGAAGTATAACAATAACTTTGATTTTTGAGAGTTAATAAATTTATTAGTTATACTAAAAAAAAGTGATTTAAGCATTGTAAAGTTCAAATAGGATTCATATCCAGTGTTACAAGTCATTTTCTCTTTACAAACATAGTAATAACCTTTCTATAATTCCAATCAATAAAACAAGAATCCTTAGCAAGTTAATCAAACACTTTTAAAATCAAGGATATTGAATACTTATTCTTTATAGCATGCTTATTATTCAATATTTTATTGTCATCCTTCATTATATATAACATTTGGAATTAAGGGGATGAAAGATGAGTTGATTTAGGGAACAAAATATTATTTGGATACATGAAGCTTTTATGATTTTAGCAAATCTTTGAAAGTTCCATTTTTCAATTTTATTCTTTAGATAAGTTGAGGATTTCATATTTTCATATTTACAAAATAGGCTTTTTTTATTTTCTAGTTTATTAAGTTTCGGCATTGCATTTTCTAGTTTATCAAGTTATTGATTTTTCACTTTAGTAAGTTTAGGATTTTACATTTCCTAGTTTATAATATCAAAGTTTCTACATTTTCTAGTTTGTCCAAGGGATATTCTATATTCCTCATGTTTGGGGTTTTTTTCCTAGCTTTCATTTTTGTGATCTCTATTTTTTCATTCTTTGTGCTTTCCTCTTTCATCACTTATGTTCAATTTTTTCTTAATTGCTTACCTACATAACTGTGACATCCTATTGCGAGCTGTCATAAAAATACGAATGCTTAATTTATTACATTCACCATTTTCTTAGATAATATACTAGAAACATTATAAATACTTAATAAATTAATTAACTAATAAATTACCTAATTGGTAGTAAATAATTAAACAAGAAAAATGTAAAGATTATATTAATGGAAGAGAGTACTGTAATGCCCTTTTTGAGTTGTCTTCCTATGCCACTTTAGCCTTAGAGGTAATCCAACACTACCACCATGGTTAGGCTATCCTTCCAAAGGGGTGATCAGTCCCCTTTTGGCTTGCTTTACCCAGCTCCCATTACTTATATTTCCTGGCTCTACAACTCCATGCCTACCATGACCTCTAACCTTGGCCTTATATGGCATAGGTCAAATCCTTTCCCAAGGGATACATGAATAATCGTAACTCTTCATAATGAGATGCCCATTCATTAGAAGCTTAATTAAATTTTTTACAATTGTTTCCATTCCTAACAAGGGATAGGACATTACAATCTACCCCCCTTAATAATCTAGGTAATCCTCGAGCACTTCCTTTATATCTAGTTGTTCAACTACTACTTTGTCGTTATGCTTCTCAACTTCAGTTCCTTTATTTTCCTCATTATCATATTTACAAAAAAATCATAAAAATAATTTATTACATCCATAATAAATATAATTTATCATTCAATATCATGATACTCAAAAATTTAAGAATAAATATTTAAAATAAACTCTCTATTTTCCCAAGTTTGTTGATGACAATTTGACCATTTAATAAGTACTTCATTGATGCTTTTATTTCATAATTTCTTGGTTCATTGGTTCTTAATAGCAATTGGTTTAACTTCAAAGCTAGCATTGGATCATAATGGTAAATTATTCCAATCCAATACATATGGCACATCATTTTCATGAAATTTCTTTAGCAAGCTCACATGAAAAATTGAATGAATTTTAAAGTTTTCTAGAAGATTCATCCACTATGCTACTTTGTCAATTCTTTTAGATATTTCAAAAGGTCCACAAAATCTAGGTGCTAATTTAGAATATTTTCCTAATTTAAGAGAAGTTATGGTAAGTTTTACTCTTAGTAATACTTGATCTCTAATTTGGAATTTTTTTTAAGTTGATGTTGATCTGCATATCCTTTATATTTATCTTGGACAACTAGGAAATTTTATTTTTACTCTTGTGACAATGTTTTCCATGATTTTTATTTATTCCTTCCATTTTGTTCTTAAGGTTGGATCTACCTAGGTCAATGGTGTATGACAGTTACACCTATATACTACTTCAAGTGTTGTTTGATGCACTTTACCTTTATAATTCTTATTATAGGAAAATTCTTCCAAGTGCAAATAATTCTCTCATGTTTTTGGTCTACTTCCAACATAGATTTGTAGGATATCTTCTAATATTCTATTCAAACATTCAATTTGTCCATCAGTCTTAGGGTGATAAGTTATGCTAAATTTCAATTGGGTTCCAAAGTCTCTAAAGAAATTTTTTAAGAATTCAGATATGAACTTAGGATCTCTATTGAAAATAATAGATTTTGAACAACCATGGAATCAAAATACTTTACATATGAATTTTTAGGCTACTTCTTCTACTATGTTTGTAGATTTTAAAGTTATAAAATGTTCTATATTTGATAGGCAATGAACCATTACAAAAATTGAGTCATTTCCCTTTTTAGTTTTTGGCAATCCCATAATGAAATCCATAGTGATATCTTCCCATTTCCGGTCTAGGACTTCTAGAGGTTGTAATAATCCACTAGGTTTCCTCTGTTAAGCTTTTATTCTATGGCAAGTTGGACAATATTTAATGTATGAGGACACAACATTATTCATTCCAAGCCAAAAATAAGATTTGTGAATTATCATATAGGTCTTAATATAACCTGGGTGCCTTGCGTATGATACTTCATGTGCTTCAAATGATAACCTTAGTCTCCAATTTTCTTTTGGTGTGCACACTCTTTGTCCTTTCATCAATAAACCATTAGAGGTAATTTGATATTGAGGCTCATATAAAATATTGGTTAAAATATTTTTAGAATAAGGGTCTTCTTTTATTTATTCCTTGATTTCTTCTTCCATAGGGATCATTACAACAACTATCATTAAGTTTCACGTTCAACTAAGGACATCGGGTACCACATTTTTCTATCATGTTTAGCCAATAATTCTATCCATAACTTTTGACAAGTATTCAAAATAGGCTATCTTTGCAAATATTCTAAACTTTGATGATCTATTTTTAGTTCAAAACTTTTTCCACAAAGATAATGTCTCCAAACTTTCAGAGCATGAAAATTTGCTAGTAATTCTAAATCACAGGTTGAGTAATTTACCTTAGCATCTCAAAATTTACAAGATTCATAACATACCACAATATCTTCTTGTGAAGGAACTACACAAATTCCTATTCCACGAGCATTTATGGATACTTCAAATTGTAATTCTTCATCTGGAATTCTCAAAATAGGTGTTGTTGTAAGTAGCATATTTAATCTAAGAAAAGATTCCCTACATTTTTCATCAAATTTGAACACATGTTTCTCCTACAAAAGGTTAGTTAATGGGGCTACCAAGGTAGAAAAATATTTAATGAAACATTGATAAAAATTGGCTAAACCTAAGCAAGTATGAACTACTGTAACATCTTTTAATTTTAATTTAGGCCAATCCTGGATTACACTAATTTTTACTAAATCTACATGCAATCCTTTCTTGGAAACTATATGTCCTAAGTATGAAACCTATTCCTTAAAGAATTCACATCAATTTAGCTTTTAGTTGATGCTCTTTAGGAATTTTCATTGTGATTTTGAAATGTTTGATATGCTCTTCTTTTAACTCAAAATAAACAAGTATATCATCCATAAATACTATAACAAATTGATCAAGATATTCATAAAAAATTTATTAATTAATGTCATGAATGTTGCATGTGCATTAGTTAATCCAAACAACATTGCAACGAATTCATATATTTCGTATTTGGTTCTAAAAGTAGTTTTCCCAAGATCTTTCTCCTTAATCCTTATTTGGTGATAACCTAATTTTAAATCAATTTTGAGAAATAACATGCACCAGGACATTGATGAAATAAATCATCAATTATAGGTAAAGGATAAGTATTTTTAATTATCACTTTATTTAATGCTCTATAATTGATGCATAATCTTGGTGTACCATCTTTCTTTTTAATGAATAAAATTGATGCACCCCAAGGTGATAAGCTATGTCTAATTTTTCCTTCTTTCAATAATTAGTCCAATTATACTTTTAATTCTCTTAAATTCAGAAGTAGAAATCTATAAGGAAATTTTGAGATAGTTTGAGTACTAGGAAAAATATCAATGGAATGCTTGACAGTTCCTTTTGAAGGTAATTCTCTAGTTTTGCAAAATACTGAATCTTTATATTCCTTAAGTTCATTTAGGATCTAAGTACCTGGAGATCTTTGAGGCTAGGTTACTTTGACAACCAACATCATAGCATCATTTTTTACTATTCTTATAGCTTGCTTAATAGTTATCATATGAATTTTCTTTGTTTTTCCTACCCCCCTTAGAATCCTAACTCCATCAATGGTAAGGAATTTTAAAATACAAGTTCCAAAGTGGGCACTAACATCAAATTTTTGTAAGAAAGACATTTCTAAAATTGCATCAACATCACCTAGTTTAAATTCAAAAATTCATCAATAAAAGACATTTTTTGCAAGATAAAGTTAATTTCTCCATACCTGGTATGTTTGCTCATAGTTGTTCCATTTGCCAGTTCTATCTTAATAATTTTTTAGAAGGTAAACTTAATTTCAATAGATTAATTAACTTTGGAGAAATAAATTTATTTCTAGCACCACTATTAATCAAAAATTTAATTTATTTACCTTGAATTGGACCTTCAAAAGTTGGTAAATCAAATTGAAATTTACACAAACTTGATTTAGTTGATGCAGATATCTTCTTCATTGCTATGGTAGTGTTGCAATTTTTCCTTTGTTCATGTTTGGGTTGGATTTTTGATTTTTGATTTGGTTGGTCCTTTGTATTTTTGTTCAAAATTTTGGGCAATCTCATTTGAAATGATCTTCATCGCAAATAAAACATCCAGATGCTAATCAAGCTTTTCTAGTTGGTATCTCTTCTATCATTGCTTGTGGAAAGGTAGTTTGTCAAAGAGTTATTTGTAAAATGGTAACTCATATTTGATTCAATTCCTCATCATCGTTAGTAATTTTATATGCTTAATCAATGGTTTGAGGATTATGGAGTTGTGTTTGGGAATGTAATTGAGCATGTAATCCTCCAATGAATTTTAAAGCTAATTCTCCCTCATTCCAGTGACTTACATATTGAGAGAATTCATATAATTTCTTGTAGTAATCATCTACAATTCACCTTCCCAATCTAAAGGAATCAAATCTTATTTTGTTCTCTTTGAGAAAAGAGTCAGGAACAAATTTCTATTCAAAATCTCAAAAAAAATTAAGCCAAATTGTAATCAAACCTTGAGATCTTAGTCCATTCCACCATGTTGCTACAAGTCCTCTCAAATACAAGGAGATAACTTCTAAACATTCATGGCTTCAAAAATTCAGCAAATTGAAATAATTTTTCATTGTATTAAGCCAATATTTATTCGTAGTACTGGATCAAAGGACTTCATCATAATGATCTAATTTTACTTTTTTCGCATGAACTTGTGTCAATGATTTTCTAGGTGGATTAAGCCAATTCCCATATCCCTCACCTTCAGTTTTAGTTCTATAGCCTATAAGATGGATTTTGGTATCCTATCCATTAATAGGTGGAGATTGTGTTTGTTTTGGATCCGTAGTGGGAGGTTGATCTAGATCTTTATGTTGTTTTTTGGATAGAATGTGGGTAGGATTTGAAGGTTGAATGAGATGGTTGGTTAATTGTTTAATGGAGTTTGCAAAGGAATCCATCTTTCCTTGCACTTCTAATCATTTATCTTCTAAATTTTGGGAGAATTTCCTAATTTCTTTAGACATATTTTGCATTTTTTTCCCAAACCCCTAGTTTGAGTGAAAAGGTTCCTTTTGAACACCCTTGATCTCATTAATTTGATCTTCAAGTGTATTCATTCAGTCATTAACCTAGGCTTCCATTTCTCTCCAATTTATTCTTTGAGTTCTGGACATCGATAAGTTGAAGGAATCAGGTATGTTGAGAATCCTTAGCATCTATGACCCTTTTGATGGGTCTCAAAAGCACTATTTAGTTGCAAAAGAACTTGAAGCTATCATGGATCTCTCACCAAGTATTGAATCCTAATTATGCTTAGGATGTAAAACAATGAATTAAATGCTAATTTTTTGTAATTCAAAAGTTAAATCTGACCATTCAATTGAGTCTAGAAGGTTCAAATCTATTGTAATTTATTTTTGTTTTGTTGAAAATGGACTTTGAATTCAAAAGTTCTAGCCATTTTAATTGTTCACAACTTTCATGTTTTTCGAGACTTCCCTAGAGATCACCCATCCTAGTTCTACTCTAAGATGTGCATACATAATGATAAAATTTTTATTTATATTCTTAGCATAGTATCAATTTGAATTTTTAAAATTAATTAAGCATGTTTTTCTATTTCAATTAAAAATTATAAGCACAAAAAAAAATTTAAAATTTTTTTTTCTTTAGTTGACTAGAATTTTAAAATTTCCATAAATTGTCAAAAAAATTCAATTTTTCTGTCAATTAATAAATGATGCATTCTAGGGTCTACATGGTGGCCAGAAGGTAGTGATGGGTGGCACAAGAGGTGGTGATGGATGACATAAGAGGTAGTGATGGATAGCATGGGAGGTAGTGATGGACAACACAAGAAGCATTGATGCATGGTATAGGAGGCAACGATAGATGGTGTAGGAGTTAGTGATTGACAGCATGGAAGGTAGTGATAGACTATGCAAGAGGAAATGATGGAAGATGTGAGAGGTAGTGATGGATGATCCAGCAGGTAATGATCGGCAGCATGGAAGGTAGTGATGGATGACATAGGATGTAGTTATGTGTAGCATGAGAGGCAATGATTGATAATGAAGACAAGACATGGTACTAGTAGGCATAGTTGTAGGTGAGGTGAGACATAGGGCTATGCAATGTAGGGTAGTAGAATGTAGATGACAGAGGTGTAGATGGTGCAAGCAGTGAGTAGCGTAGGGGCATGCACGTGGCAGCGACAGAGGTGCATGGGTAGCAATGAAGATGGTAGTGAGCTATGTGAAGAGATAGCATGGCATGATTTTTTTAATGCCCTTTTTTGGAGCTAGTCCCAAGGGCCAAACTTACCAACCATGGCCTATAGTTGGCCATAGTGTTGCCATAGTTGGCCATAGGCCTCGCCGTAGCCTCATCATAGGCCCTAGCATCTCCTTTTTAATAATAATCAGGGCTTAGGTTTGAGCGTGAGATCCCTTTTTTGATAATATTTTTTAAAATTAAGAAACTATATTTTAAATAAAAATAATATATATATTTTTATTTTTAATATCAAACTACACATAAATTGAGAATAACCATATCTTTCAAACCATAAGTCAAATTTTAATGAAATTGGTAACGTTGGAATCATCTTAAAGAGAACTTCAAGTTAAGCTATAGATAATTCCACTTTAGTAAACATAAAGATCATAAAATCCAAAAAATTGAATTTAGCTATTAAAATAAAAAGTAAACATTAGCTTTCTCTTCAAAAAAATATACATTAGCTTTTATTAAATATTTGGTTATCGTAAGTTATACTTTCTCTTGGTTTTTTATATGATTTTTAAGATTGTATTATATATATGAAAAGTAGGATGATTTACTCATCACAACTTAATACCAGAAAAAGATTTTCAATAGATAAGCTTGAAGGTTTTCTATTATAAAGGATTCATGGCTCCTAAACATCAAGCTTCACCTTAAGCTCTTTCAAGTAATAGCTCTTTGTTGTCTAATATTATTTTACATCAAAATAATGTCCTCTCTACTTCTGATGGGGTTTGTAGATTGCTTGGGAAGGAGGGTTTTTAGTTCCTTACCACTTCTAGGTTAGCAGATTTACTTGTTTTTCCAATTTTTAAACTTTTCCAATGCAAGAATATTCTTTTGGAGTGGTGTAAACAATATGAAAATAAGAAAAGTTCTTCTTTTCAATTAGTTTTTGAACCAATAACAATCCTTCCTCTTGATATTAAAGTAGTCTTACATTTCTAACAAGGAGAGGATTCTTTAATTCCTTAAATTTATTCCCAAAAATTTAAATCTTTTTGTAAGAAGGAATTATCTGCCTACGTTGTTAATTCTACCATTTCCAAAAGCCAATTTATTTGTAAAAATTTCATTAACGAGGCTCACTTTTACTTATTTCTATTCATCAGTAGTAAAGTTCTATGTTGTAAATAGCAATTCAATGATAGTTCTTATTCTATTTTCATACTTCATGGTGCCATAACTAGTAGAATTTATAATCAGTTGTTGTCTTGTTTCTTTGCCTAGTATACTACTATGACTAAAATTACTATTACCCAACAACATCCTTCAAAATCCGATGTCCTATGTTGTATATCCTAGATCATGTGTATGATCCTAAGATCATGCCAACAAACATTTTGCTCATTACAATCCTTGGTTTTGCCCTAAATTTCTTGAAGATGAAAGGGTTATAAGAAGTTAAATTATGGGTGCCAAGAAAGGTCAATTGGCTTTACATCAAGCTTAGAGTTAGGAGGAAATCAATGAGGTATGTTCATGTTTTTATTATTTCTTTTTTGTTGAATATGTTTTCATTTTGTGTATTTGACAATGCAACCTGGGCTGCAAAATAGACCAATGCAGAGTGCTGAAGCTACATAGGTTGAAGAAATTCAAGGTACTTCATCCTTTAGTTAAGTTCAATCATAAGAATAGATCACACTTTCTACTTCCAAAGCATATCTATTTAAATATAACTTAGTTTTATGTCTTATATATATATTTATTTTTCTAATAAATTTCTTTTTGTACAGGTAACATACTAGGTAAAGTTCTAGTAGTTTAGTATTTCTAAGACAACAAACCCAACAATAGGCTCTAGAACAATCCCAACAAACTTGGCAGAGTTTAAAACAAGATAAGGAAAAGCAACCAAAGGTAAGTTTTAGTTATATAAAGGTCTAAATAATATCCTATTTTCTTTGTATGATGTTAATGAATTTTTTAATCTAATTTATATATATATATATATATATTATTACAGAGGTCTATGGAGTGATAAGACTTTATCTGAGCAATGGATAGAGGTGATGTAGGTGCTACTTCTGCACAAACTTTCATTCTACCACCTAGATCACCAATCGTACATTATTTTTTTTGCAACACCTGGAAGAGGTATTCTTCCATAGGCAACATCAACATTATTTTCTAAGTCTATTCTAGTAACTTCTTCTTTGTTAATCTCAAGATCTTCTTATTCAATAGGAAAGAGTGGTGGCTGCCAAAGAAGAACTTGTACTTCTTTGGTGCATTAGCGAATGAATATTAGATAGTAAACCCTATTCCATTAATGAGGGTATCTACCATCTATGGGAACATCAGTCATGTGACTTTAAGGTAGATTATGATTTAATACAAGCTGAAGTTCCATCTATAGTCTTATTTTTTTTGAGATTCAGCACTCCCTTAGGAAGGCCAAACTTCCAGGCCTCTACCTCAAGTTGGACATTACCAAGGCCTACGATTCCATCAGTTGGGCCACCTTGAGATCAGTTTTACTTGCTAAAGGGTTTGACCCTGCCTTTGTTGAACTCTGCCTACAGATCGAGCAGGGAGGATGGTACTCGTTAGATATTGATGGTCAATTGTGGGGCTTTCATGGAACAGGACGCGGGCTTCGCCAAGGTGTCCCGCTATCCCTGCTCCTTTTCCTGATGATGATGGACCTCCTGCACACCTACTCTATAGAAGAAGGGGTCCAGGGGTTAAATGTGCATGACATTCATTGTCTCACTGCACATTTTGCGGATGACACCATGATATACACCAGGGCCACGGTCCCCTAGGCCACGGTGATTCTGAGGGCCCTGGATCGGCTGCACAAGGAAGTGGGCCTGGTACTCAATCCTGGAAAATCAGCTTTATTCCTCACCCATGCTCATCCATTGGTGTGCAGAAAAATTATCCAAATCCTGGGGATTCTCCCAGGGGAGGCGGATGACAAGTATCTGGGCATCCCCATGCATAACTAGCACAGGCAATGAACCTGGCAGGCGCTCATTGCGAAAATTCAGAAACACACAACCCACTGGACAAATAAATTCCTGTCCCGCAAGGGGAAGATGGTGCTAGCGNACTGGACAAATAAATTCCTGTCCCGCAAGGGGAAGATGGTGCTAGCATCTATGGTGTTGGGGGCCATGGCAAGGTTTGCTGCCTCGATGGCCTCCCCACCCCTCGGAGCCATCACCAAGATCGACCAGACTATCCGTGATTTTGTTTGGTCTTGCGGAAAGGGGGGTAAAAAGTTGCACCTCTTGGCTTGGTCCAAAATCATGTGGTCCCAGTACATTAGAGGTGTTGGCCTCCTCCCCTTCATGCTGGAGGCTGCCCTGGGGCATCATAGACTCCTGCAACGATTGGTCACAGACAACGAAGATCCCTCCCTCTAGGTTCAAATCCTGAGGAAGAAGTACAGCCCCTGGACGGCGGCCAACATTGACTCCCACATTTGGAGGCAGCTCTGCACACAGGTGAGGTTGCCAGACAACGTGGAAGAAATCCACCTACACCCATGTCAACTCCTACAGAAATTGTTCCCAGTAGATCTATGGTGGATGCGGCTGTGGAAGGGTATCCTCCCAGAGAAAATCAAAACCTTCAGGTGGCTAATCCTCCACCAGGCCCTTCCGGTTCGTGCTGTTTTGAAGTCCAGGGGCATGGGCATCAATACGTAGTGCCCCTTGTGCAATCAGCATGAATAAATGCTGTAGCACTTTGTCCTTGATTGTCAGGTGACCGCGTAGCTCTGGAAAATGGCCGGGCTCTGCACCCCAGAGTTCTCGGGCAACTCGGCAATGATTGCTGTGCTCTAGGTCCTTTGGCAGGCTAGGAATGATTGCATTTTCAAAGGTGTAGCACTCCCCCCCCGTGAGCATCCTTTACACAAAGATTACTAATCTTTGGGACAAAATTTCCTCTGCCATGGCTCCTCACACAACATTAGATCATTCCAAGCAGTAGGCAAGAATGCAGCAGGGCTTCAGGGGGGTCACATCGCAAGGCCAGACCACCCCCCATGTCGTTACCCAGGGGAGGGGCGAGAGACGAATCCAGATCCCGACGGAGGAGAGGAATGAGCTTACTATTGCAACCACTGAAAGGTTGGGGGAATGAATCTCGAACCCACCATTGTAGTCCTTGATGGAGAGCAACCCCAATCGCAGGACCGGCATCGCCCAAATCATTGAAGAATTCAGACGCTATAGGGTGGACGGGCCGGGACAGCCCAACAACAATTAAGTCCACGTCCCAGTCTCACGGTTGGTTGCCACAGCTGATTGACCGGGTGCCAAGGGAGGGG
Source organism: Gnetum montanum (assembly GCA_015680685.1). Taxonomy (NCBI): domain Eukaryota; kingdom Viridiplantae; phylum Streptophyta; class Gnetopsida; order Gnetales; family Gnetaceae; genus Gnetum; species Gnetum montanum. Next base: position 73,662 of record MNCI01020147.1, on the reverse strand, counting down.
TTTACAGTCTGATCCTTGTGGGATGGGTGGTCCTTTGTTGGTGGGGTGGTAATGACGGGGATGCTATGGACAGCCCCTGGGAAATTCCTTGGCGGGTGTGGGGCCAGTGGCCCTAGCCCACGCTGTAATATACTGAAAACATTATAAATACTTAATAAATGAATTAATTGGTGAATAAATAATTGGTACTAAAGAATTAAACAAGGAAAATGGAAAAATTATATTAATGGAAGAGAGTACTATAACACCCTTTTTGGGTTGTCCTCCTATGCCACTTAAGCCTTAGACATAGTTGAGCACTACCACCATGGTTAGGCTATCATAAAAAAGGGATGATTAGTCCCTTTTTGTCTCACTTCACCTGACTCTTTTTACATGCCTTTCCTACTTCACAACTCCATGCCTGGCATGATCTCTAACCTTGGCCCTAAATGGCATAGGTCAAACCCTTTTTCAAGGGATACATGAATAATCATAACTTCTCATAATGAGGTGTCCCTTCATTAGAAGGTTAATTACATTGTTTATAATTTTTCCCACTATTAACAAGGGATTGGACACTACAATAAGGCTTTTGCACTCTTAACAAAAGTGTAAAATCAAAGCTATTTTTCCTTTTTGATGTTTGTATAATATTTAGCTTTAGCATTAAAAGATTTGAAGCTTGTGTAAAGAAAAAAAATATATTAAATAGATGATTTGTAAAATGGCTTTCTTTATATTGATCTTGAAGTTCTTTTTAAGGAAAATAGATAAATTAAAACTGAATCTAGTAGAAACACTTTTAAAGTCAATGTAATGTCAACAAGCTTGTTGTTACACTAGAAATAATACATTTAAGAAGATTATTTATTAAGGGTTGTATTGACTATTTTACAAGAAATGCATTAGAAATTATAGTTATCTATTTTTATTAAATTGTTTTCTTATAGCTCAGAATTTTACCAAAATTTTATACTAAGATCTTGGAGTAACAAATAAAATCTTGGTCATAGAGATGCATTAAGATAAAAGAACTGGTAACCAATGGTTTTCACAAGAAAAATATATTTGATAAATCACCATGAAATTTGATATAAGCTTAATAGATACTATATTAAAACTAATGATCAATTTGTCAACCTTTTGGTATATGCTGATGATGTAGCTCTTATCTCCAACTCTAAGCAAGGATTACAACAAATCCTTACTTTCTTGGATGATTTTTGCCAACGTTCAGAAATAAAATTCAATGTGAAAAAAATAAAAATTGTGATGTGTGGTACTAGGAATAAGGCTTGCTCTTTCACTACTCCAAAAGACCAATTAATTATGACATCAACCTATAGATAAGTTGCTCTAGATCTTTCTCTCAATTACATTTTAGAGATGTGCATTAAATAGTGGATTGGAAGCCTTAAAAAGGAAATATCAAAAGGAAACTATCTTACACTAGGAAATCAAAAAATAATTATTTTGTTCTATTTGTACATCCAACTCTTTTGTATGGGTGTAGAGTGTGTGGTCCTAGAAAATATGAGGAAATAGAAGAAGTAAAAAATTATTTTTTGCTAGAAGAATTTTGAGTTAAAGGGTAGGTACAATATCATTTGATGCTTCTTAAAGAAGATATGATGTTCTTAAAGATAGAAGATCTTTGTTAATTTGTAGCATATATTCATAGTTTCTCTTGTAGCACAATAACAAATTTTTTTGGAGGAAGTCTTAGTTGCTATAGAATAGAAAGTGTGGTTCTACTAAGGAACATTTAGATGGATATTCTACATTATCCAAAGTAACCATTAATGGAAAATTATAGGTAGTAGTTTAATTGAACTTTTTGGTATATCACCAATGAAACTTGGTAACTTTATTGAAGAAGTGTTTGCTACACATAATATGTATATTTATTCTATCGAATAGATCCTAAGTGTGTTCGAACGTAATAAAAAGCATTTTAGTTTTAGTTTTAATATGATGATGCTAAACTTGTAAGTACCCCTTTGCTACTCATTTCAATTTTTTCTCCTATTTATGTTATAGTTTAATGTATGTCTCTTATGCCTTATGCAAAATACAATAGAAAGTTTAATATATGCCATGGTATGTACAAGATTGGATATTGCACTTCCAATTACAATAATGAGTAGATATATGAGTAATTGAGATAAAGATGATTTAATGTTTAAATGGAACGAAAGAATATTGTATTATGTATAAGAAATATGATAGTGAGGTTGTGGTTTTGTTAACTCTCATTATGTAGGTGTTTTAGAAAAGATCATATCTATAATTAGTTATATCTTTATTCTTGCATATGGTTTAATTAGCTAGATGCCAAAATTACAATTTTTTGTAGCATTGTCTACCATTCAAGTAGAGCACATAGCTATCATAGAGGCTTGCAATGAAGTTTTTTGGTTGTAGGACATATTGGATGAGTTGGTCATTAAAAATGAAAAAAAAAAAATATCTTGTGGTAATTAGAGTGTCATATATTTAGCCAAGAATCTAGTTCATCATAATAGAAAAGATTTCATTTGCTCAAAATATCATTGGATAAGTTAGATTATTTAAGAAGATAGATTGTTACTTGAGAAAAATTGTACAAGTTAAAACTATGCAGATATGTCAACAAGGGTAATAGTGTTGACGAAGTTCAAGTAGTGCTTGGACTTCTTAAGCTTACAAAAAAGATGATAAAAATATTTGAATAAGGAAAAGTGAGTTCAGTGTACAGATTGTTGACTTCATAACAAGTTATCTAGTACTTTTTCCTTCTCTTTATGATGTTTCTCTTTTTTGTTTCAAAATATTCCTTTCTCTATTTTATGAACAATAATAAAATGTAAATTTGAGTTGTTGTTTAGGTCAATGTATGACATATACTATCAGCTACTTGTAATGTGGACATAAATAATTTCATATACCAGATAATTAAGAGATGCTAGGTCATCAATACAAGCATATTGCGAGCTTGTGATGAATCAATTATAGATAGTGAGAGAGAAACATTGTACTCATTGGTTGATATAGAATGAAATTCCTTGTCTTCACTATGATGTTTTCCTTCATATTCAAGGATTTTACCATAGATCTTATATATGTTATTTTTCTTTATCTCAACATATTCTATATTTTAATTAGTTTTTTCATATAGTAATTTTAGTTTCTAATAGAATGGTTTTTTTGAATGCTTTATATTCATAAAATGATTGTATATCTTTGCATGTTTTCACTCATCATTAGTGCACACAAATTTAACTTTTCTATTAATTAGACTTTCCTTCCAAAAATGTTTACAAATTGCAATGTTATTACTTAGTCATGACTTTAGGATTTCCATAAAAGCCATTTCCATTTTCAATGAAAATGGTTACGGGACCTAACTGTGTAATACAATTATCATAACTGTTATCTTTCCACAAGGAGGAAATGAGTTTGATGCCTACTTTTACTTTTAGTGTAGTACTAGTGGAGAAGTAGAGTAGATGTGAACTATTGTACAAGAGTGTCCGATTACAAGGCTATCCAAAATTATTTTAAAAAATAAATATAATTAGTAATTAATGATGAACAACAATGTTATCTCTATCACCTATTATTTTTAACAAATACTTTATATTTCCTTTTTGGTGGAATAACCCAAACTCTCTTCATTAACAATATGGGATAGGATGAAATATCCATTGTTATACATGCATATAAACTCAAAACATATAAAATTTAAATAAACGCCAATGAAATTACTATTTACTTTCATCTTCACTCTTTTCCTTTTCCTAAGCCCAACAAATAATGTGAAGTGTAAAAAGCATCAGTCATTACAATTTAGGCAAGTCTTATTTCATTGAACCCTCTCTCCACAATAACTTTCATTTATCTTATAAGTAATACTTTGTGTTTCTTCACAACTTCTAGCAAGCTTAATTTCTTCTATCATAGACCCATGTTTAGTAGGCCATTCTTCCATGACCTAGATGCATATTGCAAAGCTATGGCATTATTATATATGGGTTGCCTCAACATTCATGTTTTGCCACTATTAAATTAATTATTTGTATTTCATGTTACCAACATTAAATATATTTTTTGATATAAATTGCATAATGCATCAGAATCCTAAATACTCTAAGAATGTGAATTTGACGCTCTTTTATGTTCTTTTTATATTATGCATGTAAATGAGCTTACTTCATGATGAACTCCATTTGGAGGTGTGAGCCAAGGAAATATCTTGCATTGGTTTGTTTAATTATTTATATACCCATAGGATTGTCCTGAAAAAGTAATGTTCCATTAAATGCTTAATTCATAACATGATATGATATTTATGTATTGTAGATGAAGGAAGAGCAACTAGGTGAGAACCCATTGCATAACAACAATAAATCAATCTTATTATGCAATAGTATAGAATAATAAGCAAGTTATTTCTTAGTTTATGTCTTTAGAAAGATAAAGAGGAAGGCTTACTATGTTTGGGGAAGGCTAGAAAGTGGGGTTGACAATGTTAAGAATTGCATCAAGAAAATTTCCTTGGAGGTCTATAAAATAGGCAAATAGTAAAATACTAAAATTGTAAAATAAGAAGGAATGGTGGGAGTTCTATGTAGTTAGTGATGCTGAGTTAAGAAGGAAAGCCATCAAAATGATTGTTTCAACAAAGATATCAAGGTTGAAGCCTACTAGCACATCTAATCATAGCCTCTCATCTTGTAGTGGAGCATCCATTGGTAGCAAACCACATGCGAATATCCTTCAAAATGAATAGAGTTAATGTGTTAGACATGTTTCTATTCTTTGCTAGAACATTTTGACTCACTTGCATCTTGCTTGGCTACAGCTCTAGCTAGGACTCCATGATGTTTAGGATGGCTACTCTACTGGGGTGAGAGATCCAGAACATACGTTCTAATTAGAATTTGATATGCCTAGCAGCTTAACAACCCTTTTGATTTTTCTTCCATCTTTTTTGGGATGGAAAATGCCACATTCTTTAGCAAATGCATCATAAACCTTGCTTTTATAACGTTGCCCTCGATGCCTTTATAGGATTTTGGCAACACCATCTACTGAGCAAAGAGTAACTCAAATCATGGGCCCTGACCTATTGCAACATTAGGGTTAGCTCCAATAATGAGGGTAGCAATGCCATTGCTAAAGAGAACCTAGGCCACTAGCTTGTTGATGTGCTTGCCATTAGGGCCAAGACCATGGAAGAGGCAAGCAATGTTCTCGAAGTAGATGATGAGCACATGGGCACCATGATGACTCTTAGTGAGTGTCTTGGTGATTCAGAAGTCATTTCCACTAGCATGGTAGTCAACATAGTAGAGCATGATGCTCTCCACATGGGGACTACGATGCATGATTTTTGTGAGCTCAAAGTCATTGTAGAGGATATAGATGGTGGATGTGCAAATGAAGATCAAGTGAGTTATGCTGCTCAAAGGCTAGCTCCACTTTGCATTGGCCTTCTTGGTGACTTCCTTGCAAAGGAATGGTATCTCCCTTGGCATTATCTGATGTCTATCATTGTGTAAGGAATTATCATAGGAGGTAAGGCCAGGATACTACTTTAGGATCTTGTCCATGAGTAGTACATGCCTCCGGTTGGTTGATCTGTGCTTTATCACATATGCATTGGAACTTACACTTGACCTTAGTCATGTGCTCACTATTTGTAATTCTGAAGTAGTAATTAGAATATTCATTGTGGTTTATCACATTGATAAGCTATGCTATGAAAATGGCCTGCATGCAAGCATTGCGTTGTTCTTTCTCCACCGAAGCTACCATGAATGAATGAGAAATGAAATGATGGGTTTGCTAATGGAATTATTCTAGTGGATCACCTTGTACTAAAACTCAATGGGGAAATGATTGTGGTGTTGGTGATGAGCATAAGGAGAATCGATGAAGCAACTTATAATAGCGTATCAAGTGATACATAGACCAATGCAACACCACCTTGTTTTGGTTGGCAATTGGTAAAGCTAAGTCATTATGACAAAATTCATATAAAAGATAACCACATCCTCAATGTCAGGGCACATTTTTAATAAGTAGAAAATTACAATGTCTACTTGTCCATATTTTTTGATGGATTAAAATTTTGGCCAATTTAAAAAGAAATTAGGTTTAGAATTTTGGCTAACTTGAACTTTTGTTTTAGAAATAAATTAGGTTTATCATCATTCTTGAAAACATGATTATGTAATATTAGCAGCTATTTAAACATGAGACCAACTTAGCTTAAAAAGTTGCATCAACAAAGTTAAATAATCTCCTCTAATGGATCTCCATTATTTTTTACCATTTTCATTGAATTTTCAACCTAATTTTGTTTCATGGGATGCACTTGACCATATTTTCATGCCAAAATACAAACCAATAGGTACTACACACTTGTTTAAGATGCACAATGAGTGCTTTGGGCATGTCTAGGTTTCATTTCCATGAATAATGAGTTCTTTATTATATTAGATTTTCTTTAGAGGTAAATCTTTATTTTTTACTAAGTTTTATTGTTGCAAATTCATGCTCAATCTCTTACCTTGCTTTGTTATATTGAAAAAAAAAATCCTTTAACAAATTGAATAATGAGAAAGGTTGGTGTGACTAAAAATGGTTTAATGGTTTTGAGGTCTTTTTTATCTTTCGGATAATTCTTAAAAATCTCCTTTGTACAATAGGAAAAGAATTGCAAGAGTTCTCCTTTTTAAGGATATCATTTGGAGTTTTCACCTTCTACTCAAGGCTTCTTTTGGTCCAAGATATTTGTTTTTAACAAAGGCACATTTTATAATGACATTCATGATATGTCGAGTGCATTATTTATGTGAAGTTAAATATGATCAAATGTAAATGGAGTGAAAAATCCAAAAATAAATAAATATAAAACATTTTTTGGTTGCATATACTCTAACTACCAACATAGAATGCATACCTAAGGATCCCACTAGGAATAGGCAATGTATAAAGTGGTAGTTTAAGAATTTTATTGTCACATAAGGACATTATTATAGGCTTAGAAAAGCCTACTCTAATGAAGAGGACTAATCGGTAAAAATTTCCATGGAAGTAAATCATGCATACAAAAGTTCAATAAATAAAGTAATTGTTGATGTTGACTCACAAGTGATTAATATAAAATCAAGAATTATAAACAAGTTGACCATTTAATCTCCATAATAAAATCCTAGTAAAATTAGAGTTACCCATGATTTGTAACACCAAATATTGATAGCTTTTCTATAAGGTAAGTTTCATTGACTTTGCTTTTCTAATTAATTCTTTCTTCCTTGTACATATTCATAAAACAATATAGCTTAATGTACAAACCTCAATAGGCTTCTCTTTCTTGGTAAGGCTAGAAAAAATTCTTTTTCTTTTGATAAGAATGAAAAGGATTACAAACATAGAAACCTTCTTTTAGAACATCAAAATGTTGTTTTAGTAAATATTCTCTTTCCCTCTTTATTCTTTTCTTCTTGCTATTATTCTACTTACTATGATAATTCTTTTTAAGTAATCCATAGGTAGAGTCCTTTGGTTTCAATATTACCTTAGGCAAGTAATGAGAAAATTAGGTAAGGATAAAGAACTGGAAGGTGTATGGATGGGAACATATTTCTCTAATTTACCCCTTATATGTATCATTATTCTGTAAGGTAGTCTCAATAATCGAAGAGCTTCTTCTATAAGTACATTAACTCCAACTCTAATTACCTTATGTGATATCAAAATACCACTTCTTATTCTTCTTAACGATACAATTTTTAAAGAAATCCTTGTTGTTGTTAGTTGGATTGTTCATGAGTTGAAAGGAGAACTTTAAATGATTCATTAACTAAAGGATCATGTTTAAACTTTACATGTCTAATATAGTCTAAAAGAAAAACTTTAATATGTAAAGGATTTTGAAAGGAAAATTCATTGATAACTTTGAATGAGTTTATAGTTGAGAAATTTTCTCATATCATTCTATTCAAGAGGATAATCTTGAAATATTAAAAAAAATTGAAACAATTCCTATAGAATTCAAAGTATTTTATTCTCATATAATTTTTCAGAGTGAAAAGAAGGATATTCCTATATTTTTATTTGTGCGTGTGCATGTGTGCACTTAACCCTAAAATTAACATATATGTCTATTGCTATCTATAAGAAGAAGATCAATTTACTAGAATCTAACAAGCTTGTGTAATGAATAAAGCTTATGAATTAGGATTCTTCCTTCAAGCCCTTCTCTTTTGTTAATACAATATCAAGGTATATAGATGTATCTATATCTTCATGTATGCAACATTAAAATTAAAATCAACTTAATCCTCTTCAAGTAATTATCAAGGTAGACAAGAAAATATATCAAATGTAAAAAAAAAAAAATATTTGTATTGCTCATTTCATAATCAATATGTAATAACCTTTTAACATTTATTATATCTCATATGTTTTAGATATAATACATCCTTTCACATTGCTATATGAGATCCAATCTTTATGTATATATCTATAGTATGGAATTTCTTCTTAACTTTAATGAGATTTAAACCATTGAATTAGAAAGCATGATTGCTAAGTTATAGAACACATGATCTATTGGTAATAAGTTAGTAACACATTGTTATAGACTATGTCAAGGCTTGGACAAGTATGGTGATATGCTTCAACATCTTAATGTTAGTTATAAAGATTGTATTACTCTTATTAAAAGAGTAAAAAAACTACTTTATCTTTATAGGGTAACTGCATGATCCTTTTCTTGCTCTTGTTTATTGTCTTGGATGTTTTGAATCTTTAAAATTTTTTAATGTATTGTTGTTCTTATGGATATACTAAACCTTTGTAAAATTTAACAAAGTTTTCTTTACTTCAACCATTTTGGCTTTGTAAAATTGTTAGCTTTTCCAATACCACTTGTGATATCTTTTTTGAAATGTTAGGTAAAACATAAATGCATCTTGAATAATTTAATTTACATTAAGTAAGGTATAGAAATGTATATTCATCTTACACTAGAATTAAAAGGAGGGAGGAAACTACTTTCTAGAATTTGAAAAATGAAGAAGAGTTTTGAAATAATATTTTTCAAGTTGTCATCTTAAATAAGAGTTTTGAAATGAATATCACATAATAATTAAAATACATTTATTTATATAAGCTAAACACACTTTCTTCCATTTATGAATGAGGACATTGTAATCTGGTTAAAAATAATTTTTAACTATAGGCTTTAATTCTTCTTAGATGACCTATTATTCTTCATCTAACGTTTCAATTTTCTTGATTAGATCTCTTTTGTCTTTTTTATTTTTAACACTTTATAACTCAACTTTGGAATCATTTAGACTAATTGATTTTCCTTTAACTTGGCTTTTTAATCAACAATGTTTCTATGGTTGGCCTACTAGAATTTCTTAGATTCTTTTACAAGGTTTACATATTTAAGACTTTTCTCATCCTCTAAATCTAATTATGGGAAGAAAATAACTCAAAAAAGGGGAATTTTATGGATTCTTTATCATCATCATGTTATTTATAATTAGGTGATTCAATACTGACATATATTTCTTTTATTTATTAACCTTATTTTCCTTTCATCATCAACAACATCAAGACTGATCAAATATATTATCTTCTTTCTATTTAGTTATTTTGGTTTTACATGATTTTATTTAGGGAACTGTAAGGTTAAATTTTGTACATCTTCCTATATGCAACATTTAACTTATTCATAATTTTGTAAAATGGATTCCTTAATCCCTTCTTTTTCAAATTTCAAGATAAGAATCCTTGCTCTCTACATTTCTTCTTCTTCAAAAATTTTATAGGAAAAAAATATAACATCATCTTCTTTTTCATTTAAAATAATATTAAATTCTAAAGTATTAGTTTTCAAAAAAAAATTTCTAAAATGGATTGCAACATTTCAAAACTTATTCTCTAAAAAACTAACTCATCAGTAGTGGTTGTCACTCTAAGTTACCCTTGATTTCTCTAGGGAGGAGAAAGCAATGTTCTATTTAATATTTGTAATACAAGTTATAGCAAATCATACAAAAAAATTGCAATTCCTATGTGTACTCAAAGTTAAAGCCTATCAAGCATTCAAATAGAGATAAACAATTTTAGCCCTTCTATGTCATTTTTCCCTGGTTAAGAAATCTCATTGAATTTTTTATAGCAAAAAAGGGAATTTTCAAAAATTACTCATTATTATTCAAGGGTATTAGTGTTTCTATTATGAAATATACATGGCACTAATAATAATAAAAATAATATGTATATATATATATATATATATATGGATGTCATGTTATGTTGATATGTGTACTAATAAAATTTAGTGCATGGTGATAACTATGTTGGTGAAATTTGGGGCATAGTCCTAGTGCAAAGGATCATATGGATGTGTATGTTATATGAAATAAATAATATTTATAGTCAATATTTTTTATTAGTGGTTTAGTTGGTTTTACAATAAATTTTATTATGGATATTTAAAGCATTTTCAACAATTACTCATTATTAGTAAAGGGCATTAGTGTTTCTATTATGATATATAGAGGGAAATAATATATATATATATATATATGTCATGTTGCATTGATATGTGTACTAATAAAGTTTATTACATGGTGCTAGCTGTGTTGGGAAAGTTTGGGGCATAGTCCCAATGCAAAGGATCGTATGGATGTGTATGTTGTATGATAAAAATAATAATTATAGTCAATAGTTTATGTTAGTGATTTAGTTGGTTTTATAGTCAATTTTATTATGAATAGTTTGGATATAGCATCCTTGTTATTTCATAGTTTTGACATGAATATAATGGCAAGTGCCTACACTCATGGACAATATATATCAAGTATATCTTATACAAGGGGTAAACTACTATGGTCACACTGGACCTATATTGATGATATCGTATGGATTATATTGAACTACCTTTATTCCAAGCCTACATTGAGGGCATTTTATGTGCTTTGCTCAAGCACCTCCAAAACATAACAAAGCATAGTGCAAAAGAAAAGTGCAAATAGGTATTTTTTTAATAATGATTTTTATGATATTTTGCTAGTATTTTCTTTTACTTTTTATGTTTTCTTAACAATGAGTTGGTAGCCTATTTGTAGGACTCTTGATTGGAGTGCTCCAAGTCATGTCTTCAATTTTGGTGGGTAATACTAAATTATAAAATTATAATTGGAATATTTATCTTAAGGTGTAATTATATTATAATTACTTTAGGGATTCATCACCCCCATATTTTATATTTTGTTATTTACTTCATCAAGACCTTATATGTACTATTGGAATTCTCTTAATTATTTATTTTATTTTACTTATTAGTCTATCTTAATGATTAGCCTATCATATATGAGACGAAGGTAAACATTAATGAGGATCCTTTGTTTTATTTTAGTTATTTCTTTTCTACACTTTTTTCATTTATACTTTTGTTTCATTAAGATCTTGGTATAAAATGCTACTTTGAAGGACCTTTAATTAGATTATTTAAATTTTATCTTCTTGCATTTTTTACGTTTAAAAAGAAATAAATGTATTCATTGCTTACTTCATACTTGAGATCTAATTATCATTATTAGTTAACACTATACTTACAAAAAATTGGATCTTGCATCATTAAAGGGAATAGCTACAATTGACCAGTTCAAATCATGTGCAACAACCTCTATTAGATGTACCACATTGAAAGTAGGCATTTATTGTTTAATATTCATAGAGACAAAGACCAATAAATGTCTATCACATGGCCTTTCTACGTTGATGTTGATTGGTTGAGGTCATTGAGGATGGTTTGCCATGTAAGTCTCTTTGTCAAACATGTGCAAGTTAATGCATGTTAAAACATTTTCTTTTTTGGAATTTGTTTCAGTTTTTTATCCACTGCCTATGTTTTTTATGGACTCATTTACATGCATGCAACTGCTTACATTCATAGTGAATATGATTCCATTGGGATAGTAAGGGTTCCATTAGCAAAACAATTAGACTTATAGATGGATTTTGAGATCTTTTAGCTACATGTGACATTTGGAGTACTATAGAATTTTATGCATCAACAAGAAAATAAGAAAGAAATACGAATGAATTTTAGTTAGTTGATATCACACTTTTTATTTTGTGATTGAAAAAGAAATAGCCATCATGGATTCTATAACTTAGTCAACTATGCATGTAATGCTCTAATATCATGGGTATCTTGTGTACAAATGCAAAATAATAGACGAAGCAAAAATTCCATGATGTTTAACTAAATTTTTGTATATATTTTCACTAAGCTAATTTATGTGCCTACACCATCAAAATGAGAATACAAGGTAACATCAAAATGATCGTATAGGGTGGCTCATGAGTAGCAATAGGGTACATAGTTGTATACCTTCAACCTAGTTTCCTCTTTGATTGGTAAAAATATTATTTCCACATGCATGATGTTAAAGAAGCATGTAAGTTTCAGGTACTGCCAAAGCATAAACGTCAATAGCATAAGAAAAAACCCACTAGGAAGTGTGTTCTAGGATAAAACCAAATCAGGTTGCTCGTGGCTTGACTACTTGACAAAGGTATTCAAGATTGACCTAGACTAGGATGATAGTGACATTTATAGAAATTCATAAAAATTGAAATAAATGTCACATTTTTATTAGAACAAAGAAAAATAAATAATAGTATTAAAGAAAAGGTCATAGTACATCATATTATCAAAGAGAGAGTCTAATGAAAAAGCACAATGGTTTTGAGAATGTCTTTTCAGGTTTTCAAATTTAGATGAGAATCTAGCCCTTCTTATTGATTTCCTAAAGCTTGATCAATGAACTTGCATGCTTAACAACTAAATAACTTGTGAGATATTAAAGTGGTTAAGATTTCCAACATTTTCAACATCATTACTAAAATAGTCTACATTCTTTTGGGTATTTCTACAAATAATTTACCTTCATAAGCTTCATTCTTCATTTAGGACATTTATTTTGTGTGCTTGCATTTAGGGGAAATATAAATACAAGCCAAAATTTGAAGTACCTCCACAATAGTTTCGTTTGTGCTTACTAAAAATACTTATTATCTATATATCAAGAGTGATTTATCTTAATCATACTGTATCAATTAATCAATCATACAAATGAGGAGCTTCTGAATATTTCTAAATTAGGTCCAATAATTATAACCTTTACTATTCCATGATAATGGTGATTGTTATGAAAACAATTAAGAAATTACCTTAATCTATAGAAAATGACAAGAGGTGAATTAAAGGTCTACTAACCAGCAATCATTGGTCTTAACCAAAGTACACTATATACATCTCGTATCTCTAGTTAACTAAGTGAATGTAGGGAAAATCCTCATTCTCAATTTATATTACCATAAAATATTTTACTTATCTAATTTATAATATAAATTAAATAAATAAATAAGAATGATAAAATAAGAAGTAAAAGAAAAATCATAAAATTCCCTAATTTTCATTAACCTACGGAATCAATTGTATAGTTATAGTTCTATTATAAGGGGTATATGGTCATATGGCTTTGTTGCGAATAGTAGGGCTTAATCTTATGGATTAAATGTTACATCATAGAGAAGGGTTAATGAAGCTTAGTCGATTGGCTATGTCAATGGGCATGCATCAATGTAGCCCCATTGATGTAGCCTTGTCAATGGGCATGTGTCAATGTAGCCCTATAGACGTGGCCCTATTGATGCACGGTGGATGCAAATGCAAGTAAAGCCTATATAAATGCATGAACCCATCACATTTATGACACATTAAATTATTAGTATACTGAAGCTCTTACTACTTATTATTTTCTAAGTTAGAATATTTTCCATCTGAGTACCCAAAGTATGAATTAAGAGATTGTATGGATCTTTATTTTGGAATTTTGTACCTAAATAATTTAATGTAAATGAGAATAAAGAAACAATTTCCAATATTCATTACAATACTTATATTAGATTAATCTCTCTTGATTATTACTTTACTTTACATGCATTTTACATTCCATGTTACAATAATTAAAGTAATTAATATAATCAATAATGAACACATAAGTATGACCACTTCAAACATAACATATAATGCTTGGTAATCCCAAGGATGTCCATTTCATATGACCTATAATTGTCACTTGGTAACCCAACACCATTAATACAAGTTCAAGATGTATACAATAAGTGGATATGAATACTGATGTTAGGATAGTTAGCTTTAGAACCATTAGATAGTTAGAATAGTTAATTATCAACCATTCATCTTTCCACCAAATAGTTAGGCTAAAAAAAATAAAATAGATATCATGTCTTAACTCACACTTAACCATACATAAGAGCATACAAAAGTGAGAGTTAGGAAGAAAATGATCATACACTTCCTTTAGTCATAGTTAAGGTTAGGCTCCCACCAAATCTTGATCTCTTACCATACCTTGCTACTTTTATTATTGTTGTTGTGGGTTTTGCTTCTACATATTGGCATAATGGGAATTCCAAGTAGCCCTAGTGCCATCTCTTAGAATCCATAGATCAAGGATCCACTAGTATACAAATATTTTTCTGTTATTTGGTATGATAGCTTTGGGACAATAAAGTGGACAAGAGAAAAGAATGATAAAATTTTCCTAAAATAGAGATAATGAATTTTGGAGCCTTCTAGAACTAAAAAAATACAAGGTCAAGGACTAAATAATTGATCTTACTAACCATATTCTACCTATTTAGGATAGTAATTTTAACTTGGCAACCTTCCACCTTTCATTACCTTTGTTGATCATCTTCATCCAGAACTGTTTCTATATTTTGCAATTGAGTAAGAAAAGCCTAAATACTTTGTTGGTAGAGTATATGAAGTGCATTTTAAAGAGGTATAAAAAGCATCAAATTCATGAGTAGACATTTCAAAATTATAAATATCTCTTTTGCATAAATTAATGAAGAAACCAAAAGCAACAAAATCATTATGTGTCCATGTAATCCTATGAAATATTTTCATATATATTTTTTAAAAAATATCCTTACTAAACTCAAAACTATTTTTCATCAAAAATGACTTAGCTAGTCCTATTTTAAATAAAAATGATGTTTGTGTTTCTAGATCCAAACTTGCATTTGGTGAAATACAACTTCACCTCTAATACAACAAAAGGTGAGACATAAATTTCTATATCTAATAATTCTCTTAGCATTAGCAAAAAAAAAAAAAAAAAGAATATCCGCTTTCTCGTATTTTATTTAGGCTTTTTATTGATGAACTAAAAGAGTAGAGACATATAATACCAACTTAATTTAGCTATTACAATTGGAAGTAATCCTATGAGACTCATTCCTTATGTTTACAATGTTGTGGGAATTTAAAATTACATGGAAGGATTGCAATAAATGCTTAATATTTTTGATAACTTTTATCAACATTCAATAATGAAAGTTAATGTTTGGAAGAGAAAAATTATATTTTCTGGAAAATGTAATAAGATATACAATTTTGCTATAAGAAATAAATATATGGATGTTGCATTAGTCAAAGATTTTCAAGTGGGATTAAACTTTATTTTCTTTAAAATGCAAATATAAAAAAAATCTATTGTAGCTTAGAATATCCAAAAAGAACTTTATCAAGCCATTTTTTAACCAATTGTTCTTTATGGATATGTTGTATGGGATCATAGACTACCAAATAAATATTGGAACTAAATCTTAAAAATTTGTAACCTTTTCCTACTATATGAATTCAAAGTAAAGACATTGATATAATATGATATTATGTTTCTTCAAGTAGAGATGATCTTCTTAAAAATTGAGGCTAAAGCCTACACTCTTAATCTTAACAAGTTATTACTGGATAAAGACCACAAAAAGTAGTTATGAAAACCCAAGACAAAGGATGGTCTTGTGATGGAGTTATATGGTTTAATAAATAGAATATTCATGGGTGCATTTTTTAATGTGATCCTAAATAAATTTTCAAATTGATGAAACAAGTTAAAAAACCTATAAAAAATTATAGAAGGAAAATAATAATTATGTTTGAAAAATATCTTAGAAGGCCTTATTTCAAAAGAAAACTATTTATCTGTTGTTATTCTTTATCATTTTCTATACACAATTAACCAATAAAATTTTATGAGTTTAAATAAATAAATGACTCAAAATTCATAATCAACAACTAACATGTCAAGCTAAGGAATAAGATTACAATAAGCTCTATTTTATTGCCACTAAGCTCTAACTAGCATTCAACTTTACATTTTGCAGTGTACCTTCACAACAAATCTATAAAACTCAAATCGGCTACAATTTGCAATAACCTCTATTATCCTGCATCTCCATCCAATAAACATAAAGGCTCAATTTTCTTCAACTACTTACCTTAATATTTTAATGACATTATACTACTGTGTTTTCTATGGAGCATCATGTAGAACATTCAAACACTAACCTCCATCCTTTGCGATGTTACTAATGTGTCAAGGACAAAGCGTTGCCAAACTTGATGCAAATCCAATAGCATCATCATGCTTATCATTTCTGCGATAGGATTGGAATTTTAGTAGGTTGGGAAGGTCCAAATGAATTTAAAATGATCTTTAATATGAGTGGTCGTATTTGTCTAGGATGATTACAAAGCATAATGAAATAATGCTAATCAAGAAAGGGAAGTAGTGAACTATTCTTTTGGAACGATAAATCATTATGCATTTTCATGATCATGGGTTGGCTAGCGTAGAGGGTAGATCATGTAAACAGTAATTTTTAAGTGGATTAGTAGTTATAGGTCATGAATGACCAACCAAAACGTGAGTTTCAGAGTTCCAATCCATTTTAAAGGAATTAGTAATTTTTTATGTGAAGTTGAAGTTTACATCACAAGGACCACAACATAGGTTTGAAAGTATGAAGTGTTTCGAATAACTGTGTTTAAAGCATAGGTAAACAACATTTTTAGGAAAGGTAGAATACAACATGTGTTTGGAAGTTGAAAGCCTTATTTGTTTTATATTAATTATTACATCTTACATTAGATGTAACCCAATAATAAAAAAACTCCCACTGCAAAAATACCCTAGCTAAAAGTGAAAGCAAGAATGGGACCCATGACCTTTCAATTAAGAGATGAGTGTCTTGATTAAAACATAAGTGGTAAGTTTCTTAATTTGGAAACTCAAAATTATTGGTGTCAACTTCAATTCTGGTAAGTAGCACTAGGCTATAAAATCCTACTTATGGTTTGAACAAAAAGTCAATAAATTTATCTAATAGCAAAGAATCCAAGAAAAATGCCTTGTAAACTATGCATATGGAAATTATAATTAAAAGAAAGTTATGCTTACCAACCTTAGGAAAAGGTAAATAACATAAAGAAAAAACACTTTTCTTATGAAATTATCTATGTTCTAAAAATATTGTATTGCATTTAGAAAAAAAAAAGTAAATATTAATGATGTACAAAATATAATTCATTCAAATTCAACTATACCTTATCAATAAGCTATATAAATTAGCGACGATAACATTAAACACTAGTTTAGCTATATATTTAGGATATATATCCATTGTTTGGCCAAGAGAATATTTTATATTTTTTAAATTATTAAAATCTCAAATTTCTTCACTTACACATTTAAAACAAAAATCAAAACTAGTGTGCATTATCTCAACCAAAATAATAATTTCATGAAAAAGCTATCGTTTAGCCAAGCATCATGATGATAATTATTTATTTACATTGACAAAGTCCAACTACTAACTGGCTCTAATTATTATGATAGTAAAATTATTATTACTAAGAATTGATTTCCGAAGGACAAATTGCAATCTACAAAGTAGTTGGACTACCACAAATAATAATTCCTATGAAAAAGTTCATCTCTTATCCTAGTGTTATGATGATAAATTATTTTATGCGATACAGAAGGACTCTCTTGGACAGGGGTGGTAATTGGCATCTTCACCAAAACTAGTAATTGAGTTACAACATACAATTTATGGGTTTTAATGGTTTGAAAGTTACAAGTTCAATTTTGATGGGTATGGGAATCTATGACTTGTTGGAACCAAAACTAGATAACTATTTGTAAGAATAATTTATAAAACTTAGTGAAGTGAAAGTTAAACATTGATACATGAGTTATGAGTATGTGGTTTCTAGTTTGTAAGTTACAACTATACGTACCAATAAGTTGATATTTTGTTAAATCTTTCTATTGCTACCTCAAATTATTTTGCTATTTTAAGTTAAAGTAAGGATGTTAATACAAATGCAAATGTTGTTAGAATCAAATTTATTCTCCCTGCTAACAATTAATTTTTCTCTCTTGATTTTTCAAGATATTATTTCAATTCTAAATGTGTGCACCTAACTAAACATTACTAAATTTGAAAATTTATTTCATTTTTCATGTTGTTTTATTTATAATTTTTTATATTTTTTAAGTTACAAGTCCAATTCCAATGGGTTTGATGACCTAAGGGCTACTAGAACCATAATTAGATGACTATATTTTTCACATCCCCATTTCCAAATGATGTGGTTGCCTAATGAAGATGGTGTCTCTTCATAAACAATGTTATTGTTATCTTAAAAAAACCTAAAAGCGTAGTTGTGATTAAGACCTAAAAGGGCCTGTTGTAATAATGGATGTGTCTCATAAGGTAACCTTTGAAGGTTTGACTAAAGGCATTTATACCTAGGGTTAGAGGACATGCTAGCATGGGAATGGTAGGGCCAGTATAGGCAAGTCATGGGGTGGTGAAGCATGTATAGGCAAGTCACAAGAAGCTAGCTGAAGTGGGATAGGAGGTGGACTAGTCATCCATTCTGGTTGGGTTATAGGCCTAACTATGGTGGTAGTGCTGGATTGCCTCTAAGGAATAGATGCCAAAGGAATAAAACCCCAAGGAACAATCTTAGAGAACAATCCGGATATGTTATTCTATATTAATAAAACATTCTTTTCTTTCTCTTTCTGCATTTTCCTATTATTTCCTTTATTCATAATACTAAATATCACTTATATTTCAAATTGGTACATTTTCTTTGTACACATAATGTCTAACATATGATATATGTGGTGTTTACCATGACATCCCAAGACAGGATGTCACAATATTGATGAACTATATTCTGTCTAACTTTGATATTAGTGTCCAAAAAGTGATGTTGGATATTTGATTTCATGGGATGTGTGCTGGCCTATAAATATAACACTTGGACACATAGTTTGGGTATAATTTTTGTCATAGCATAATAGAGCTCTTGTAGTTTCTTCTTTCCAAAGTTTGAATATTTTCCAAAATGCATGCAGTAGGAGTCATTGAGTGTTGTACATATCTTTGTTCGAGCATTGTTGTACCTAAGCATGACATTATGCACAACAATCAAGATGAGCTTTCTGGTCAAACCTTGCAAAACCTTCGCTAGCTTAAATATTGTATTCATGCATTTAATCTTATGCAAAATTTTATTTAATACTTTCAAGTATTTAAGCTAAAGGAAGATAGCTAGATTAAATAGTAGTTAATTAAACACATACATACGACCACTTCAATCATGTGTATGATGCTTGGTAATCTTAGTAACACGCAACATTTGGTAACTTAGCAACATTACATGCTTTTAGGATGTGCAAAGAAACTGGGACTAGATACTTATGTTAGGATAGTTAGTTATTAATTAGTAATTATATTAGTTAAATTGATTCATAAATTAAGTTTCAACTTTTAATTGTATATTGATAAAATATAAAAAAATAAAAATCATGTGACTTAATTGCACTTAACCATACAACTAAGCTCCATAAGTGTACATAAGAAGACAAAAATTGTCATGATTAGATTTCACATCCTGAAACCAATGTACTTAGGGACTTAAGATCTATAGAATTAAACCAAATCATGTGTAAATTCTTGTGATTCATATGGTTGGATGTAGGAGTGCCTCATTGTTGATCATTGACACTGTTGTTAGGGACCTTTAGTTTGTTTTGTGTGCTATTAAACTATTTAAAATTGTTAGAACAAATCCTAAAGTCATATCAAATATCAAAATAACTAAAACAACTATACGAAAGAATATTGCATTTTTTTTTCTTCTAATACAAGATTTCTTCTTCTCATAGGAGTGATTCTCTACCCAAGTCATATTGAGTGAATTAGCAGGTGCCCTAGAAATACAGAGTGATGTATGCTCATCCTGATGACTATGTATCCAATATCACCTTCATCCTACACCAATATGAACAATTGTAGTGAAAATACATGGAGGGAAACATTAAGTTGTTGTCTGATCAATCTATTCTAACAATGCTATAACAATCACTTATGTGATTGAGCATCTAAGGGCTTCATGCTGAATATGTTATGTAGGCTAGTAATGCGAGAGATTATCCTCTCACTAATGCACAACATCTAAGGGATTAATAGCTAGTGCAGCATTATAGATCTATGTAGGGGAAGTGATCCAATGATTCTCCATTCCTTCTATACAAAAGAGATGGTGGATAACCCTTATCTAGAGGTTTTTCATATAGAGAAACTCCTCTCTTTCACTTTGGTGAAGGAGGTAAAAACTAGAACCTACAATCCATGATCCATAATCTTGGTTCTTGCGAGAATGGATCCCATGACAAAGCGGAATCCAAGGAGGTGAGTCATGGTAGGGATGCACGTAAGAAGCATGATCATGATTATGACCACAGCCATCAAAGAGGGGATGGTAGGCATCATAATGGTGCTAGTCCTTCTTCCTCTTCACCTTCATCATCATCTTCTTCCTCTTCTGGCTTTAAATACAACTGTAGAGGATGCAATTGTGATGAAGGTGATTGACGGGGCTGAGATGATCATAAGGATCATTGGGAAAGTTAAGATCTAGTGCATGGGCATTTAAGAGAGGCCTTTCATAATCAAAAAAGGGGTATTAGAGGGCATCATAGGCACCAAGCTCATGGCTATGATGAACCTTTGCTTACTACTTGAAGCATGCTAAAGATTGTAGAGGTGGTGAAAATTCCTACAAGGCACATAAAGGATAGCTAGATCAAGAGGCTAGACATGAAAAATATTCCAATGTTCAAAGGAGGATGTAACTCAAATATGTAGAGCCATATTAAATATTTTCATGATGCCTATGTATTGAAAAATATAGAAAATGACTAGAAAAAGATAAATTTGTTTCCTAGGATACTCATTAAAAAAGCAAAAAGCTAGTATTGGTCCTTAGAGCTAGAATCAATGCATAGGTGGAGTACAATTCTTAAACTATTTAATGATAAATATCATACATACTGTTGAGTATCCATTTTAAGGAGGAAAATACAATGGTAAAAAGCAATGAACACATGAACCCTTGGATGTAGCCATGGACCAATACTATTCTCTATTACATAGTTGTCCTGACCATGGTTATTCTCAACAAGAGCAAATTTTCCATATCATAGATGGGCTTTGATCCAAAATCAAAAGATATCTTGGAGCATATGCCCAAGGGAAATTATTAGGGTTAAGAGCCCATCAGATCCAACCATTGATCAAGTACGTAGCAAAAGAAGAAGGAGAGTTGAGGAAACAAGAAGATATAGAAGCATATAATAGAAATCTTTCCATCAGAAAAATGGAGGCCTATTTTTATGATAATAAGAAAAAATACTCACTTTATGAGGTGGAGAATTGTAAAACCTTACTGATTCAAAAATTTTCCTATGAAATTGTAGCTAAGATAGATTAGTTATGGAGCTCTATGAATAACAAAATTTATGTTGTCCTAAAAATTACTGGAGAGTCCAAAGAACAAGATAGTGATCATGATCACAAAAGATGAAAGGAAGCTAAACATAACAATTAAAGGGATAAGGGAAAAATTGCTGTAGTAGAGGACAATACGAAAGCTGAATCAGATGATGATGATGGGTGTGACATCTAGTAGTATGAACATCCTAAGGAATGTTATCCCATCATGTCACACTTACAACAATCGAGGGTGTATGCTTTGAATCCATTATTAGCAAAAAGATAAACAACTAAAAGATTACCTTATCCTCAAGGTAATCCTAGATAGTTTCATTAGCAATAACAACATTATCCAAATGGAAATACATCACAACTGTATGAGTAGTATCAATAGTGGTACCAAGGCAGCAATATCCTTATAGATAATTAAATCCATATGGATATTATGTTTAGAAAGCCCTATCTCCACAAGATTCTTCCAGTCACATTTCTCCGTTCNGGATATTATGTTTAGAAAGCCCTATCTCCACAAGATTCTTCCAGTCACATTTCTCCGTTTAAACATTACTACTACCCTTTGAAATACTATTGAATGTATTCTTCACATTCAAGGATGGGTACCAATTTTTATCCTTATCCTCTTCTTATTTTTGTACATGTTCCTATATCCTTAACGCAAGTACTACCTCCTCCATCCATTCAAGATGAACTTCTAGCCCAACCACAATAAATTTACACTACCAAGATTAGTAATCTCAAACTAGTTCATCAACCAAGTGGTTTAAACAATAGATCAAGAAAAAGATCATTCTTCTAACCTAATAGCCCACCTAAACCCTTAGACACACCTACAGCTATAAACCATGTTTCTCCATCTCCCTCTTCATCTAATTCATTCTAGTCCCCTTTGAAACAAATACCATCTAGAATCCATACTGTTATGCTCACATATGTCATATCTAGATGGATCTAGGCTTGTAACCTTTGTAGAAAATTAGTTGATCCTAGGAAACTAGTTGAATATCTAGGCATTGTTATTATAGTTTTCTAGATGGTTATAGTGGCTTTAACCAAATCTAGATAATACTAGAGGACCAATTCAAAAGACCATTCAAAAGTCCCTAGGGAGTTTTGCATATCAAAAGATGTGATTTGGCCTATGCAATGCCCCTACTACATTCCAACACCTAGTCCTAAGTATTTTTCTACAATAGATAAGTAGTAGGATGGAAGTCTTCATGGATGACCATTCGACTTATGGAGCTACATTTGAGCAAGCCCTAGACTACCTTGACCACGTACTTAGAAGATGTGCTGAAACAAACCTATGAATCAATTGAAAAAAGAGTTATCTAATGGTCTAGGAGGGCATTGTATTGGGGCACAAATTCTCAAAAGCAATAATTAAGGTTAACCTTGAAAATATAAGGGTCATCCAAGGAGTCATTGCCAACCAAAAATCATGAAAGATGTTCAATCATTCCTTGCACACACTGGTTACTATCGGTGATTCATAGACAATTTCTCTAAGATCACAAAATCATTGGTTAAGGTAAAAAAGAAAGATTCTTCCTTCATTTAAACCAAGGATTTCAAAAAGGAATTCAAAATCCTTAAGCATAAACTTGTAGAAACAGCAATTCTACAAGCACTTGACTGGTCTAGACCATTCCATATTATGATGGATACATGAAATTATACCTCGGTGGCTATGCTTAAAAAGTTGTATAATAAAAAACATTCATATTACATCCACTATACAAGCCAAAGCATTCTAGATTCACAATTGAATTACACCATCATATTAAAAGAATTTATGGTAGTGATGTTTCCTCTAGAGAATTTTAGGCACTATGTGCTTGGATACAAAGTGTTTGTGCACATAGACCATAGTTCAATTCACTTCTTGATGAATAAGCCAATGATAAGCCCTTGTGTCATATGGTGGTTGGTGATCTTGCAAGAATTTGGTCTTATGATGGTATATTGAAAGGAAACTACGAATGTGGTCACTAATCACTTGTTTTAGTTGCGATGGGATAACAAAGAGAAGGAAAGCCCACTATCTAATATATTTCTTGATGAACTTCTCTTTCACAAGGCTATAACTAAATAATATTTTATTAAGCCTAAATGGTATGATGGCATTCTCACCTATCTTCTCACTCAAGAGATGCCATAAGGGTTGGATCATTGGGAGAAACAATAGTTATTTCACAAGGTGAAATGCTTCATGGAGATCAACACGAACCTCTACAAGGTGTGTGCTAATGGCCTAGTTCATTAGTGTGTCCTTGATGTTGATCAACTATGAATTCTCTAGGATATCCATGAGGGTCCTTGTGGGGGCCACTATGTTGGAAGGTGCATGACTATTAAAATCTTGAAGAAAGGTTATTTTTGGCCAACAATTTTTATGGATGCTTACCAATTTTTTCACTCTTATGAACATTACCAATGAGATGGTGGAATGAATACATCATGCCTATGTCAGATGAAATAGCATACATCATAGTAGTTGTTGACTATTATATGAAATGGATAGAAGTAGCATTTGTCATTGACTATACATCTTCTACTGCTGCTTGATTTGTACAACATAATGTTGTAAATAGGCTTGGTATGCCATGTGCATTAATTACTGATAATGGAACTTACTTTACAGGCACCATCTTTCACAAGATTATGTAACACTTGGGGGTTGAGCATAAATTAATAACACCTTATCATTCCTAACCCAATGGTCAATATGAGGCTACAAATAAGAAAATCACAAATATACTAATGAGAATAGTTAGCAAATATAGGAGGCACTGGAGCACAAAACTCAATGATTTCCTCTAGGCCTACCTCTTCACCTGGAAGCTTCCTATAGGATACTCTCCCTACGAACTCGTGTATAAAAAATTGCCAACTCTTCCTATTCAATCCAAGCTTCGTACACTTTTAAAATCCTATGACATTAACCTTAACATAAGTCTAGCATGAAAAGAAAGATTAATAAATATTAACTTGCTAAATGAAAATCGATTGGTGGCCTTATCATATAACAAGTTGCACAAGTCATTTAACAAAAAACACAATGACCTTAGAATTACAAAAGTTAAATTTCAACCAAGAGATAAGATCCTCTACTGAGACCCTACACACATACTGAAATGAACTAAGTTCCAAATGTCATGGAAAGGATTTTTTATTATTTATGAGGCTTTTCCTTTTGGCATCATGTTGATCTACAACCTAAGAGCCAGAACAAGAATTAATTGGTCAAAACACAAGTTAAAACATTTCACAAGCCTCAGCAAGGTAGTTGAATAAATGCCTAATCAGATGGACAACCATGGTCAATCTTTCAGATCTTCTCCTTCCAACTTAGTTGTAGGAAAGATGGCCATCCCTATTAACTATATAAGTGGATCCCTATTTTTTCATCCTTTTTTTACACATTTTTTTACACCTTTTTTATTTCTTATGTTGTTAATTTTTTCCAATTTTTTTTTTACAAAATTATTAGTACATTTTATTTGTTTAAAATATTTTACAATTTTTTGTATATTTTTCTTTATTTTGGTGTGATTCTCCTATTATGTTTTAATAATAATATTCCTTATTTATTTGGTGTGGGCATGTGTTCTATGGTTATTTGATTATTGGTGCCTAAATTCTAGCTTTGAATTTTGTTACTAATAACTAGGACATAGATTCTTTTTCATGAAATAGGTAGTGAGTCCACAACATTCACCCATAAAAAAACTCTATGGTTTCCATTGTTCTGAAACTATGATGTCCCTTTCTAACTAATAAAACTTTAACAAACTTGTAACCTTGGTAGTTTTTAGACTTGGAAAGGATTCAAGGGTTTGAATAGGGTGTGACTTCAAGGGGACTCGGTACTCTTTGCACCTTTCTTCTTACTTGGGTGCATTTGTGTTTTTCACTCGGTACTCTTTGCACCTTTCTTCTTACTTGGGTGCATTTGTGTTTTTCACTCGGTACTCTTTGCACCTTTCTTCTTACTTGGGTGCATTTGTGTTTTTCATAGATTACTTACCGTTCCATGTTGACCAATAATAGAAAGTTGAATAAGTCTTTTCATGGTGTGGTTTTCATTCAAAAAAATGATGGGAGTTCAAAGAAAATTTCTTTTATAAAATAAATAAGGTACAAGCACTAGTTATGGGACGCGAAAGACATGTAACCCATGCCTGAAAGTACCTCTCTCACTTTCTACTTCTCTTTTCTTTTTAAAATAAGGAATGTTGGTTGTTCTATGGGAGCTCTCTTGTGTCTTAATGGGGTGGACTAGTCTTAGAGTGGTGATGTGAAGTCACTGAAAGTGGTTGGTTTTGGTATGGACTAAGGATGAATTTTATTAGGTTGTTTAACAACAACATTTACATGGGACTTCATGTCACCTTAATCAAGGGTTCCACTCCTCTCTCTCTCTCTCTCATCCAGCTATGCTTTCCATGCCTCACCTCACTATCTGTGTTCATGTTTTTTTTTATGTCTTTGTTTGATGTGTCAAAATTCTTAGGTAGTTTCTTCTAGGTTTTTGTACTTCAATTTTTGTAACCGTTAATCACCCATAGGGTCCATGGATGCCTTGGTCTAAGGTTATGCAATGGTAACAAGGGCATGTGCCTACTTTGGGAAGGACCCACTTGCATACCTTTTCATTGGGTTAGTTAAGTTCTTTATCCTTAGACATTCTTACAATCAAATTCTTTTGAGTCCCCATCAATGACATGCAATTGTGCACATCTTCACAACATTTTTTAATGAAATCCTCTTTTCCTTATTGTTGTGAATTCTTTTACCCTCTTCAAGTATTTCATCACATTTAGGTTTTTTAGAATTTATTAATGGACCACTTATCCATTTCAACCTATTTTTCAATCTTCCCACTAACACCATTAAAAAAAATTAATCCACCATCATCACAACCTAGCCAAGTATAACTACTGATGAGAGAAGGTACCTAAAAGCTATATGTTACACCTTGCACACTAATTTGTAATTTTGTTATGATTACAATGGGAATCATGGACTTGAAGTAGGACCATTATCATTGAGGATGAAGTAGTAGCACCATGCAACAAGGACCCTTCATGATCATTGAATTTTCTCCCTCGATCTTCAGCTACCAAAGGATTTGGATGTTATTTGTGGCTAGGGTGTTCAATTCTCTTCTAAGGAACATCCAATTTTATAAAATATTGTAAATCTATACACTTAGGCACTTAGCATCTATCTATTCTATCTAAGTCAGTTTGCATATTAGTCAATAATCCCATACCTTCCCAATATCTTCCCAATATTTTGTAGAGGACTTGTTACTCCTTTTGTTCAGCTGAGGACAAGTTTTCATTTAGTCATGGGGGTATAATGAACTATATCTATTCTACCTTTGATATCGAATATCCAATATCAAGATCCAAGACGTGATGTAGGATATTTGATATCATGGGATATGTGCCCACCTATAAATATAGAGCTTGGGCACACTATTTGGACATAAGTTTTTTCATAGCATAACAAAGATCTTTGAATGTATTCTCTGTAGAGTTAGGATATTTTTAAAAGTAACCACAACAAGAGGCATTGAGTGTATGGATCTTTATTCAAGAAGTGTTCTACCTGAGCATGATAGTATGCATAGCAATAAAGAAAAGCTTTCTGATCAAAAATTGCAGCACCTTAGCTTGCTTAAAAATTTTATTTATGTATTTAATGTTTTTTGGAATTTCATTTAATGTTTTCATGCAATTAAGGTAAAGTAAGCTAGCTAGATTAAATAGTAGTTAATTAAGAACATAAGTCTTACCACTTTAAGCATGCATATGATGCTTGGTAATTCTAGAAATTCTTAACATTTGGTAACCCAACAATGTTATACGCATGCAAGAGATGTATAAAAAGTGGGACCTGATATTTATGTTAGGATAGTTAGTTATTAATTAGCAATTAAATTAGTTAAATTGATTCATAAATTAAGTTTTAACTTGTTGTTAATTATAGATGGATAAAATATAAAATAATAAAAATCATGTGCCTCAATTATAGTTAACCATACAACTAAGCTTCATAAGTATAGTTGAGAAGACAACAATCATCACGATTAGATTTCCCATCTTGGAACTAGTGTACTTAGAAACTTAAGTTCTAAGGAATTTGATGGGATTGTGCATCAAGGCTTGTGACTTATATGGGTGGGTGTACGAGTACCTTGTTGCTCATCATATATGTACCATTAAGGTATAAAACTTAGTGAAGTGATAGTTAAAATTTCTGATTGAAAAGTTTGATGCTAAGTAGACATCATTCAATTAAAAGGTAGGGAAAGAATAAGCTTTCTAATTTTAGGACTATCTACATAGATAAACAAGCTCACAATTGATATATTCAAAAACTAAGTAAAAAAATTAATTAGTACTAAGGAGGATGGTCTCACTCCTAACAAAATTTACATCACTTTTCAACATCCATGCTTGAATTTAAAATAGCAAAAGTAATTAAGATAGAGAGTTATGGCTTAGTAAAATTATTTGTATCAAAGAGAAAAAGCGATACCACCTATGAAAGATCTTCACCTCATCACCCATTATTAATATTAGATAGAAAATATTTATCAACAACTATAATCTTCTTATCAACACTAGTTTTAATTTTTGAATTAATAATATTCTTGTTAATCAAGAAAAGATTTTCCATATGAACTATTTATCTCGATTACTGAATACTTTCTCTAGTACCATAAAAAATATGCATATGAGCTTTTGTTTTCTCTTGATTCTTTATTACTATTTGATCATTTTTATCATTGAGATTAACTTGATTTTTTGTATCTTCAACTTCAAAACATTTTTTATTTTCTTCAGAATTATTTTCTTTGAGGGAAAAAGCACAAGCATTAAATAAATTTCCTTTACAATGGCAAAAGCTATAAGAATTAGGAAAATTATGATATGTAATTGGTTGAATATAATTCTTTCCTGTTGCTTATAATACAAATTCCTTTCTACAATTGAGAAGTTTCATTTTAACAAAAAAATATCCATAAAAATTCAAAAGTTGTAGAAATAAGCTACATATGCTTAATGGAATTAAGAAGACTATCAATTTCCTACTTAGCTTTTAGAAAAATCAATGAAATATTATATAACTTGATAAAATATGGAACTTTAGCATATTTGGATGTCATGTTTCTTCATCACATTATTTAACTATGAAATGAAATTTTAATTACGAGGTAGATTACTAAAAATTATAATGAACACATATTGTGATGAAAGATCAATAACCAATGACTCATATACATTATTAGGGAGAAGAAAATTGGGTATCTTAGGTGTATCAGCATTACAAGGCATTAAAACATTTTTCTTACTAGCTTATAAATTTGAATTTTGAGAATGAATAGAAATTTCTACATTGATAAAAGTAGCAGAAATTTCAACATTAATTGAAGAAGATGGAAGTTATATAGAATTCTAGAGAAATCAGATTTGTTGGAGCGAGATCAAAGAGAAAAAAATTAGATCTACTAAAAAATATCAAATTTGTTTAAGAAACATCACATCCACTCAAACATGAGATATTTTGTAGACACATAAGATCTAGTGAAAAAACAAATGAATCACTAAAAACTTAAATTTTTTGAAAAGCATCAAATCCATACAAAAATATCATATCCATCATCATATTAACTATATAAAAGGAGTTGAGATAGAGAGTTATTGCTTAATACCAATAGTTATATTAAAGAAAGAAAGTGATAGCACTTATGGAAGATCTTCACATTGTCATTTATTATTGATCTTACATTTAGAATCTTTACCATAAACTATAACCTTCCTTTTGGTACTAGTTGAGTTAATAGTATTTTTATTAGACAAGCTAAAATTTGTCTTACAAGCTATATGTCTATGATGCTTGAAACTTTCTCTAGTACCAGTAAAAATATACATTAGAGCTTTTATCTTCCCTTGACTCTTTATTATCATTTGATAATTATTATAATTAATATTAACTTGATTTTCATATCTTTAATTTCATTTTTTTTCTTCAAATTTAACACACTTTTTCTTAATATGGAATCTCTTTTTTTGAGTAGAAAAGGATAATCATTAAATAAATATCCTTCAGAATGGAAAAATTTGCAATAATTTGGAAGATAATAATATAATTAGTCCAATATAAGTATTTCTACTTGCTTTTAATACTAATTTCTTTTCATGATTGAGAAGATTTATTTTAATAAAAAAAGGTCTACAAAAACTAAAAGTTGTAGAAATAGACTTGATATACTTAATGAGATTGAGAAGACTAATAATTTCCTATCATATTTCTTAAGAAATCAATGGTAATTGAAAAAAACATAGAACTTTAGTGCATTCTTTAGATTAAACATCAAAATCTAGAACCCACTTACAAATGATTATTACTACATGCTTATGTATAAAAGATCCTATTCTTGGGCATATTGCACCATCAAAGCATTACCTTACTCAGTAAGTAGAAAACATAAAGAATAATAATTGACATGAAGGACTTACATGTCATGTTTTTTCATCACATTATTTAACTACAAAATGAAACATTGATTACAAGGCATTTAACTCAAAATTTGAATGAACACATCTTGTAATGATACATCAACAACCAATGACTTATGTACATCATCATGAAGAACAAAATCAAGTGTCTTAGTTACATCAACATATATAGAAGAAGGCATTACAACCTTTTTTTACTATCTTGTAAATATGCATTTCGAAAATTGATAAAATTTTTTGGATGAATAAAAGAAACAAAAATTTTAACATTGGTTGAGGTCGTTGGGAGTAACATAGGATTCCCAATAGGAGAATTCTAGAAAAATTAGAGCTACTAAAGAAAAATCAACGAGAGAAAAATTAAATTTACTCAAAAAATTAGATTCACTAGAGAAACATTAGATCCATTGAAAAAATTAGATATTCTAGAAAACCTTAACTAGAACTAGATGACTATATCTACCTCCTAAATATATAGGCAACACAAAAATTTCATGGATATTTATGACTTAATGAAACTTGCTAAAATCAAACATAAAACATAAAAAAAAAGATGCTGAACATTGAGTATAAAACATAAAACACAACAAAAAATAAAAAGCTTTCTAATTTTAAAGGTGTCTACTCAAATATAAAACCTTAGAAATAAATCCTTGATAATTCAAGAGTGGAAAATTAATTATTAGTATGGATGATGGCTTAGTCTTAATAACATTTACATCACTTTCAACATCCATGCTTGAAATTCAAATAGCAAAAGATTCAAGTTAGTAATAAAAACCTTTAGCAAAATACCAGATTTTGTAGGAAAAGAAGATCCAATAAAAAAATGATTGTACAAATTTTTCATCCTAGCATCTATCATGATTAATTTTATGTGAAGAGTTTTTACCATTAGATATAGTCCATTTATCAACATAAATTTTAATTTTTGAGTTAATAGTATTCTTATCATATGATCAAAAATTTATCTTACAGTCTATTCATCAAATGTGATCAACATTTTTTGTAGGACTAGTAAACATATTTGTAAAACCTTTTATTTTCTCTATTTTTTTATTACCATTGGATGATTTTATAATTAACATTAAATTTATTTTTCATATATTCAACTTTAATTTTTTTTCTTTTATCTTTAAATTAAATACACTTATTCTTTTTCTCATCGTCTTTTTTCTTGAGCAAACAAGGACAACCATTAAACAAATATTCTTCACAATGATAAAAGCTATAAGAAATAAGAATATTATAATATGTACTTGGCTAAAAGGGAGTCTTTCTACTTGCATATAACGCTAATTTCTTTATATAGTTAAGAAGATTAATTTCAACAAAAAAGCATCTACAAAAATGAAATGTTACAGAAATTAATTTTATTTGCTTAATGAAACTAAGATGACCAACAATTTCCTACTCAAAAATATGAAAAATAAATAGAAGATTAAATAGTTTGATAAAAAAATGAAGATTATAATATTTTTCGAAATGAACTTCAAAATATGGAGTCCACGTATGAGTGATTAGTGTTACATAATTGTTTTGAATTAATATGCTAGCAGTAGGAGTACCTTACCAAGGATGTAGATCTATGGAGGTTGGTATTAGAAAAATGAAGTATCGTAATAAAGGACGTATGTGCCCTTCACCAAAATAGTACCATTGAGGTAGCTACTTGAATGGAAAAATCTTTGAAATTTGAACATGTGAAAAATCACTATAGGAACTACGTCAAGCTTCTCAATGAGGCCAATGAAAGAGGAATCCAATTGGCAAAGATAAAAATAAATGAGGCCCTCCAAAAACTTCAACAAAGAGGTGACATATGATGTCCCATCTTGAATGAACTAAATGCATTAAGAAAAGATAAAATCCAACTAAAGGAGTCACAAATTGAAGAGATGACAAAGTACATGGAGCTTGCCAACTTTTGTTATGCAATCTTAATGATGCTGATAGCAAGGAGGCCAATGTTCAAGCTTGAGAAGTAGGTGGCAAGTTCCTATGTAGTCTACAAGGAAGAATTCAAGCTCCACAAAGAAATAAAGAAAATTTTGAAAATAGCCAACAGAGAGATTGAAGTTCTCAGGAGAAAATTCACTAACTAATGATTTGTTACTAATAACATGGCTAAGAAGATGAAAGATTACTAGAAGCTACAGAACCTTGTAAGGACATTCGACATAGAACATAAAATTTTCACTACCTAGCTTATCAATGTAAAGGAACTATTTTCTTCAATGGCATACCCATGGATTATTCCTACATTAGCCACATTGATGAAGCATCATGGATTATGTACAACCTATGAGTAAAGGAGAAAGAATGAAAGAAATTATATATGCCTTTAAACTTCTAGTAGAAGTAGCAGCAATAGCAGGCCAATCTCAACCTCCACCAATGCTAGGATGGAATGAGGGATCATTAGAGGCATATGAGCCTCTACCTCTAGGCACTGTTTGAGAATTCATCCCATCTTCACTTATCATATAGGCACTTTTTGAATATTTGTAAAGTGTCCAATTTTGTTGTAATGGACACTCATTTTTATTACAATGTAAAATTTGACACTCAAAGTTAGTTAAGACTTAGCCAGTCTATCTTTCAATTAATAAATTTCATACCTCCCAATTTTGTAGTTGTAGTTAATAAATTTCAATATATCTTGTAGTTTCTTTTTTGTAGATTTTGAATATT
Organism: Gnetum montanum; assembly: GCA_015680685.1. Taxonomy (NCBI): domain Eukaryota; kingdom Viridiplantae; phylum Streptophyta; class Gnetopsida; order Gnetales; family Gnetaceae; genus Gnetum; species Gnetum montanum. Next base: position 40,672 of record MNCI01020147.1, on the reverse strand, counting down.
TTCCCTATGAATGTTCACAATGTGGATCTAAGAGATTGTACGTAGTTTTATTTGAATGTCCATATACCTGAATACATTCATATGATGAAAATAAAATTGAAATTTCCTATATCCCAACAGTGGACATTTGGTACACCTAGTAATAGACACTTTGTAACCCAGTAGGTTTAGGACTAGTTTGGAATGTATACAACAAGTGGAAATAGTTACTCCAAGTTAGGATAGCTAGTTACTAGATTAGCTAATTAGTTAGATAATTAATTATTAGACCTTTATTCAATCATCTACCCATTAGGATAAAAATATATCAACAATAATTACAAAAATATATATTAGATCCCTTAACCATACTTAACCATATGTACTGATAAAACACAAGTTTGAGTTAGGAGGATAATGACCTTATAACTACATGATTCACTATTTAGAAATATTGATCACTTGGATAACTAATTTTGTGGAATTCAAATGGATCACTAGTGAACTCCTATGATTTGCATGGTTGGGCATAATGGATCTCCACCAATCATCATCCCAAGAAGTTTTTCTTTTATAAATTGTCATTCCTTTACAAGTGTTTGGCTATGCATATTTATTTCTTCATGCACATATGTGCTTACTTATGCACATCTAGTTATGCATCCTATATGTTGATTATGCACATGCAAATATGTAATACTTTGTTCATAGAGCAATTACAAATCCTGACCCCACCTAGAACATATCCCTTATGACCTTTTATAATTAAACTAGTATTTAGAGTTTATGTTTAATTATAATTAAATATTACATAAATTAGCTTTGTTAAGAAAGTACCTTAGGATGATGTCCCACCTAGAATCTAACTTTACGAATGTGTTCAAGATATTTAAAAATATACATTTTGACCCTTTGAACACAAAAATTGGAGTTACAATTTTCAAGATATTACATATTCTATTTTGCTAAAATAACATAAAATTTTCAACATTTGAACTAGGTGACTAGGATAAGTAAGTCCTAGATAAGATTTTAGCATACAATTTGGTAGAACCCTTGTTAAGGACCTCATAGGTTAAAATAGAATTTGATTTAGAGTTCTAGTATATGTGTTATGAAAGGTTCAAATGGAATTTGATTTGTGTGACCAGTGGAAGCCATGAATCTTTTAGATGGCTCAATCTACATGTAGTAGTGGAGTTTTCTTTAATATAACCAATCCCAGGGTAACAAGGGTTGTTAAATTTTTATGGTTAGCAAATTAAATGTTTACGTAATTGCTTGATGAAGATAAGAGAAGGTGCTACTTCTCATTCACAAGATCATAAGCACTCTAAACAGACATTTATTAAAAAGGTAAATAAAGCATGAATATGCCTATGCAATATAATTTATAGTTAATAGATAAAATTTTTAGGTAATAATTCAATGAACTTAGGGTAAGCTACTAGGTCTCATTCACAAAATCATAAGCATTGTAAACAAACATTTATTAAAAAAGTGAACATACCGTGAATATGCTTATGCCTTATTATAAGTAATAGTGTATTGGAAAGATCAGAGTTTAATGATCCAACTATAAATGAAATGAAGTTACTGCTTCTAAAAGGTTAGAGATCCACAAAGGTTAAAAAATCATCTAACTCCACAATTAAAAGATAAACATGAATCAAATGTCCCATGAATGATAGTGTACCATTATTTTATGTTGATGAACAAGATGGGAAAATTAATTAGATAAGCATGAATCAAATGTCCCATGAATGATGGTGCACCATTATTTTATGTTGATGAACAAGATGGGAAAATTAATTAGATAGTTATTGTAATGATGTCCTTGCACCATCGGAGTCTTCTAATTCTTGAAATCTATGTTAAGATAACATTTAATAAGATTAGGCCTTATTAATGATCGATTTTGAAGTATAGAAATAACTTTAATTTTTGAGGGTTGATAAATTTATTTATCATATTACAAAAAAGTGATTGAAGCATTGCAATTTTCAACTAGGACTCATATCCAGTGTTACAAGTCATTTTCTCCTCTCAAACATAGTAATAACCTTGTTATAAATCCAACCGATAAAACAAGAAGCCTTAGCAAATTAATCAAACACTTTAAAACTCAAGGGTATTGAATACTTATTCTTTATATGGCATGCTTATTATTCAATAGTTTATATTCATGCTTCAAGCTATGTAACATTGGAAATTAAGGGGATGAAAATTGAGTTGATTTAGGGAACAAAATATTATTTGGATACATAAAGCTTTTATGATTTTGACAAATCTTTGCAAAGTTCCATTTTTCAATTTTCTTCATTAGGTATGTTGAGTTTCTCATATTTTTCTATTTACAAAATAGGTGTTTTTTATTTTCTAGTTTATTAACTTTGGGCATTGCATTTTCTAGTTTATCAAGTTATTGATTTTTCACTTTAGTAAGTTTAGGATTTTACATTTTCTAGTTTACCAAATCAATGTTTCTACATTTTCTGTTTTGTAGAAAAGAGATTCTACATTCCTAATGTTTGGCTCCTTTTTTATTTTCATTTTTGTGTTCTCTATTTTTTCATTCTTTTTGCTTCCCTCTTTCATCCCTTATGTTCAATTTTTCTTTAATTGCTTACCTACACAAGTCTTTTGCAGTATTAACAAAAATGTAAAAGGGAAGCTACTATTCCTTTTTGAGGTTGGTATAAGAACTAGCTTCACCATTAAAAGATTTGAAGCTTGTGTTAATTAAGAAAAAAAGAATCTATTAACTACATGATTTGTAAAATGATCTTCTTTATATTGATCTTGAGGTTCTTTTTAAGGAAAATAGATGAATTAAAATTAAATCTAGTAGAAAAACATTTAAAGTCAATCTTATGTCAACAAGCTTGTCCCTACACTATAAATAATATATTTAAGAGGAATATTTATTAAGAATTGTATTGGCTATTTTACAAGAAACATATTAGAGATTATAGTTATCTATTTTTATTGAATTTCTTTCTTATATCTTAGACTTTTAGCAAAATGTTATACTAAGATCTTGGAGTAACAAATAAAATCTTGGTTATAGAGATGCATGATGACAAAAGAAATGGTAACCAATGGTTTTCACAAGAAAAATATATTTGATAAATCATCATGTAATTTGATATAATCTTAATAGATACTCTATTAAAATTAATGATGACTTTGTTAACCGTTTGGTATATGCTAATGATGTAGCTATTATATCCAACTCTAAGGAAGGCTTGCAACAAATCCTTACTTTCTTGGATGATTTTTTCCAATGTTAAAAAATAAAATTCAATGTGAAAAAGCCAAAATTGTGATGTGTGGTACTAAGAATAAGGCTTACCCTTTCACTACTGAAAAAGATCCATTAAATATGACACCAAGTTATAGATAAATTGCTCTAAATCTTTCTCTCAATTACAATACAAATATGTGGATTAAATAATGGATTTTTAGCCTTATTAATTTAAAAAGAAAATATTAAAAGGAAACAATCTTAGACTAGGAAATCAAAAAATAGTTATTTTGTTCTATTTGTATATCCAACTCTTTTGTATGGGTGTGGAGTGTGGGATTGTAGACAATATGAGAAAATAGAAGAGGTATAGAAGTATCTTTTGCTAGAAAAATTTTGAGTTAAAATGTAAGTAAAATATCATTTTCTACTTCTTAAGGAAAATATGATGTCTTTAAAGATACAATCTCTTTGTTAATTTGTAGCACATATTCATTGTTTTTCTTGTACTACATTAACTAAATTTTTCAAAGAAGTCTTAGTGCTACAAAATAGAAACTATGGTTCTACTAGGGGATGATTTTGCTCAAAAAATGAAACATTGAGATGGATATTCTTCATTATGATATAAGACAACTTCATAAGAATATCAGAAACTAGGCACTTTTGAACATATGGAGTAACCTAATAGAAAAGAAAAAATCTACCTAAATAACATTAGAGGAGACATCAACAAAGAAAAAAAGCTTATTTATCTACTCCTATATCCTATCACTTATGTTGTAAAATTAGTCAAGCAAGATTAGGCTCCCATTATTTTAGAATTAGAATAGGAAGATTGGTCCAAATTTCAATAGACTAGAGAACCTATAATTTATGCAATCAAAGAGAAATTGAAGGTGAACATCACATATTCCTAGAATGTCCTGTTTTTACACAAGGTCACCAAAAATGGAAAATTATAAGTAGTAGTTTAATTGAGGTTTTTGGTATAGCGCCAACAAAATTTGGTAACTTTATTGAAGAAGTGTTTACTAAAAATAATATGTATATTTATTCTATCTAATAGATCCTAAGTGTCTCTAAACATAATAAAAAGAATTTCAGTTTTAGTTTTCATATGATGATGCTAAACTTGTAAGTACCCCTTTGCTACTCATTTCAAGTTTTCCTCATATATATGTTCTAGTATAATGTATGTCTCTTATGAGTTATGAAAAATAGAGTAGAAGGTTTAATATATGTTATGGTATGTACAAGATTTGATATTTCATTTGGAATTAGAACAATGAGTAGATATATGACTAATCATGATAAAGTAGATTTAATGTTTAAAGAGCACTAAAGACTATTGTATCACGTATAAGAAAGATCATAGTGAGGTTGTCGTTTTTGTTAACTCTCATTATGTAGATGTTTTGGAAGAGATCCTATGTATAATTAATAATATCTTTACTCTTGCATAAGGTTTCATTAGTTGGATGCCAAAATTACAATTTTTTGTAGCATTGTCTACCATTCTAGTGAAGCATGTAGCTATCATAGAGCCTTGCAATGATGCTTTTTGGCTATAGGACATATTGGATGACTTCAGCATTAAAAAAGAAAAAATTAAAATATCTTATGGTAATTAAGTGTCATATATTTAACCAATAATCTAATTCATCACAATAGAAAAGATTTTATTTTCTCCAAATATCATTAGGTAAGTTAGATTATTGAAGAAGATAGATTGTTACTTGAGAAAAATTGTACAAGTCAAAATTATGTAGATATGTCATAAAGGCCAATAGTATTAAGGAAGCTCAAGTAATGCTTGGAGTTCTTAAGCTTACAGAAAAGATGATAAAAGTCTTTGAATAAGGTAAAGTGTGTTTAGTGTAAAGAATTATGACTTGATAACAAGTTATCTAGTACTTTTTGATTCTCTTTCTGATGTTTCTCTTTTTTTCTTTAGAGATTTTTCTTTTTCTATTTTAGGAATGATTATCAAATGTAAATTTAAGTTCTTGTTTAGGTAAATATATAACATATGCTATCTCCTACTTGTAGGGTGGATATAAATAATTTCATATACCATATAATTAAGAGATGCTTGGTCATCAATACAAGAGTATTGCGAGCTTGTGATGAATTAATTGTAGATTGTGAGAGAGAAACATTGTACTTATTGGTTGATATAGAATGAAATTCCTTATCTTGAATATGATTTTTTCTTATATATTTGGTTTTTCTTTAGTTCTATGTATTCTCTATTTTAATCAATTTTTAATATAGTAATTTCATTTTTTCATAGAATGTTTGTGTTGAATGCTTTAAATTCATAAAATGATTGTATCTCTTTGGAAGTCTACACTCATCATTAATGTACATAAATTTAACTTTTCTATTAATTGGACTTGCCTTCTCAAAATTTTTACAAATTGAAATGTTATTACTTAGTTATGACTCTAGGATTTCCATAAAAGCCATCTCTATTTTCAATGAAAATGGTTGGTGGACCTAACCATGTAATAAAACTCTCACAACACTGATCTTTCCATAATGAGGAGATAGGTTCAATGCCTACTTTTGCTTTTAGTGTAGTACTAGTGGAGTAGAATGGTAGATATTAACTATTGTACAAGAGTGTCCCACTATAAGGCTACCAAAAATTATGTAAAAAATAGATAAATATGATTACTAATTAATGATGGACCCCAATGTTATCTATATTACCTATTGGTTTTAACAAATACTTTATACTCTCTTTTTGGTGGAATAAAACCATACTCTCTACATTAACAAGATAGGATATGATGAAATATCCATTCTTGTACATGCATATAAACTCAAAACATATAAAATTTACATAAACACCAATGAAATTACTATTTACTTTCATCTTCACTCTTTTCCTTTTGGTAAGCCCAAAAAATAATGTGAAGTGTAGCAAGCACAAGTCATTACACTTCAAGAAACTCTTATTTCATTGAACCCTCTATCTAAACATGTAAAATACCCATAATACTTTTCATTTATCTTATAGGTAATGCTTTATATTTCATAACAATTGTTGCCATCATAGACCCATGTTCAGTAGGCCACTCTATCATGACCCAGACCTAGATGCGTATTGCAAATTGATGGAATTATTCTCTATGCATTGCCTCAACATTCATATCAAATTAATGTCTTCTATTTCATGTTACCAACGTTAAGAATAATTTTTTATATAAATTGCATAATGCATAAGAATCATAAATATTTTAAGAATGCGAATTTGACATTCCTTTATGTTCATTTTATATTATCTAGGTAAATGAGCTTACTTCATGGTGACCTCTATTCGAAGGTATAAATCAAGGAAATTTCCTACATCAATTCCTTTAATTATTTTTATACCCACATGATTATCCTGAGAAAGTAATGATTCACTAAATGATTAGTTCATAATGTCATATGTTGTTTATGGTTTGTAAATGGAAGAAAAGTAGCCACCATGAAATTCCATAGAGGGGAAACCATTGCATAACAACTATAAATCAAACTCATTATTTAATAGTATAGAACAATTAGCAAGTTATTTCTCAGTTTAGGTCTTTAGGAAGATAAATAGAAAGGATGAATATGTATGGGAAAGGTTGGGAAGTGGCCTTGACAAAGCTAATAATTGCATCAAGGAAATGTCCTTGGAGGTCTATAAAATAGCCAAATAGTAAAATACTAAAATGTAAAATTGGAAGGAATAGTGGGAATTCTACGCAACAAGTGATGCTGATGGAAGAGGGAAAGCCTTTAGGATGATTGTTTCAAAGGAGATACTAGGGCCAAAGCCTACCAGCATGCCCAATGGCAGCCGATCACCTATAGTCGAGCACCCATTGGTAGTGGACCAACTACAAATCTCCTCTAGAATGAATAGAACCAATGCACTAGACATGTTGCCATTCTTGGAAAGAACATGCTAGCTCACCAGTAGCTTGCTTGGTTGCAATGCTAGCTTGGCATCCATAACATCTAGGATTGCTACTTTGCTGGTGTGAGAGATCTAGAATAGACTATTCAAATTAGAATTTGGTATGCCTAGTGGCTTAACCATCGTATTGAGCTCAGCTTCCAAGTTTTTGGAGATGATAAATGCTACATTCTTCAGTAGATGCACCATTGGCCATACTTCTAGAACATCACCTTGGATGCCATTGTAGGAGTCTGGTAGCACCATCTACTAAGTAGAGAGAAACTAGAAACCTAGGCTATTACCAACTATGACATTAGACTTAGCTCCAACAATGAGGGCAATGACACGATTGTCAAAGAGAACCTGGGCCACCAGGTTTTTATTGTGCTTGCCATTGGGCCAAGTACTATGAAAGAGTCAAGTGGTGATCTCAGAGTAGATGATGAGCACAAAGGCACTGTAGTTTCTCTTAGTGAGTGTCTTGGCAATTCAAAGGATAGTGTTGCTGACGTGGTAGTTGATGTGGTAAAGCATGATCCTCTCGCCGTGGTGACTAACACCCATGGTCTTTGCAAGCTCGAGGTTGTTATCAAGCATAAAGATGATAGATGTATAGTTTAATACCAAGTGAGTTATGCTACTTAGAAGCTACCCCCACTCTGCCATGGCCTATTCAGTGGCTTCCTTGTTGATGCATGGTATCTTCCTTAGCATTATCTATTGTCTATCATTCTGGGAGGAATCATCGTAGGAGGTAAGGCTGGAATACTACTTCAAGACCTCCTTCATCAGTAGTAGATTCCTTTAGTTGATTTGTGCTCCCTCACATAGGCATTGGAACTTGTGCTTGAACTCCATCATGTGGTCACTGCTGGTCACCCTAAAGTAGTAATTAGAATACTCACTATGGTTTATCACATTAGTAGGCTGCGCTTTGGATATGGCCAACACACAAGAATTCCCCTCTGCTTTCTCCACCAGACCTGCCATGAATGAATGAGAAATGAAATGATGGGTTTGTTAATGAAATTAGTCTAGTGGATCACTTTCTACTAAAACTCAGTGGTGAATTGATGGTGGTGTTGATGATGATCATAAGAAGGATCAATGAAGAAATTTATAACATTATATCAATGGTAATGACCATAAGGAGAATCGACAAAGTAATTTATAATAGTGTATCAAGTGATACACAGAGCAGTGTAGCACCACTATCTTTTGTTTGGAAAATGGTAAAGCTAAGTTAGGATGACAGCATCCGTAGAAAAGAGAACCACATCCTCAATATCAAGGCACATGTTTAATAAGGAGAAAATTACAATGCTTGATTGTCCATATTGGTCATTGGTTTAGAATTTTGGTTGATTTAGAAAGAAATCATGTTTATTGAACAACTTGAACTTTTGTTTTAGAAAGAAATTAAGTTTATTGTCATTCCTAAAAACATTATTATGTAATATTTCCAACTATTTAAACAAGGAACCAACTCAGCTTAAAATGTTACATTAACAAAGTTAAATAGCCTCCTCTCACATATCTCCATTACCACCAATTACGTCGGTTGAACTTCCAACCTAGTTTAGTTTCATGGGATGCACTTGACCCTGCTTTCATGCCAAAATACAAACCAGTAGGCACTAAACACTTGCTTAAGATGTGAAATAAGTGCTTTGGGCATGTTCTTTTTTTGTTTTCATGAATAACAAGTCATTTATTATATCACATTTTCTTTACAACTAAATATTTATTTCTTCCTAAGTCATATTGCTGGAAATTCATGCTCAATCTCTTACATTACTTTGTTATCATTGTAATCTTTACATCACTAAGTGTTGTTATTAGTTGAATATATAAGTATCTTGAAAAAATAATCCTTTAATAAAATGAAAACTATGAGAAAGGTTGCTGTGACTAAATATGGCTCAACAGTTTTGAGGCCTTTTTACCTTTCAACTAATTTTGAAAAATCTCCTTTCTAGGTTAGGAAAAGAATTGCAAGGCTTCTCCTTTTTAAGGATATCATTTGGAGTTTTCACCTTCTATTCAAGGATTATTTTAGTCTAGGATATTTGTTTTTAATGCAGGGTATTACCAAAGTCAAAATATAGTTACCATGTGAACTTATAGAGGAGATGGTGGTAGTCTTTGATATGGTGAATTTGTGAATTTTGTTTTATCTAGGTCCAATACGGAGAAAAGCTTTTGAACATGCTTTATAGTCATTTCAAGCTTAATGTTATCTTTGGGAGAAAGTAATTTATTATAGAAAAAGAGGTTTTTTAATGCTATTCCCTGGAAAAACATCCTAATCAAACTCAAAACTATTTTTCATCAGAAATAGTGGAGTTTATCCTATTTTAGATGAAACTTTGTAGGCTCAATAATGTTTTTTGGAGAAGAAAGCCTTTCCAAGGTAAGCTTTTTATGGAAAAAAAAACGGTATTTCAAGTGCTATTTTCTAGAAAATCATCCTTTCTTTTGAAAACAAATCCTGGTTCTATTCTAGCTATGTCATACTTAAGAGTTTGCTAACTCTACAATTCAAATTACATTACTAAAAAAAAAGGATAACAAAATTAACAATAATGTAAACTATATTCTCATCAAAACTTATCCTCATAATCCCTAAATTTTCCATAGATGTGAAGATTTAAACAACTCAAAAATAGTTAAGCTATGTTTCTATTGAAATATAAAATCATTCTATGCATTCTAGAGTCTTATTGTAATACAAAGTAAAATATTTTTATAAATTAATTTCTTCAATTTTTTTACTTGAACATTATTCCATCTTTGTACTAAATCATTAAAATATACATTGAAAGGCTTTCTTTTAAAAGTTTGTACCTAGAAATCCCATACTAATTAAGGAAGAGGAAAATATATTTAAACAACATTAATATGCTCCAAACCTTATATTTAGGACATTTATCATAGACAATAATGCCTTATGATTGTAACCAAGAAAGAGTGGGCAATACATTAGATGCAACCTTGTTAATAAATAATTTTTTTCTTTGTATTAAATCTTTATAAGTCATTTAACATAGATAGATTCATGATTATTGGGACAACAATATTAATAAATGAACTTTGTTGTGTAATTGACTTCATCAATGCTTACCCATTGAATGTACCATTCTTTTATACTTTTCATGCCTTTCCAAAAAGGGGATGCATTAATTATTTTTAGTGCTAAGTAAAATATCACATCGTTATACAAGTATTTTTCTTTCACAACTTGAAATCAAGGCTTATTTTCATTTTCAAACTAGTAAGGTTTCCTAGAAGCATAAGTTTTTGATCTTCTATTTGTTTCAAACTCCATACACTAGTAGACCATGGTTTAGAAGTATTTTTCCAAGATTTGGTATGACAACCTCAAGATAATAAAGCATACTAGAGAAAAGAATGCTTAAAGTTTTCCAAAATAGATATTATGCATTTTGGAGACTTATAAATCTAAAAAAATAGAAGATCATGGACTAAATAATTAATCTTAACAAGGAAATTCTGCCTTTCTAAGATAATATTTTTTTCTTGTGAAACTTTTATCTCTTTATGAGCTTTGCTGATCATCTTCATTCAACATACTTTCTGCATAATACTACTGAAGTGGGAAAGCCTAAATACTTTGTTGATAGAGTCTCTTGAGAGCATTTCAAAGAGGTATAAAAAGAATCAAAGTCATGAATAGAAATTTCACAATTATAAATCTGTCTTTTGCATAGGTTATTAAGTGTTTATTTCATCCTATGCAATACTATCATATCTCCCTTTAAAAAAATTATCATAACCAAACTTAAAACTATAATATAATAATATCTCCTTTTAGAAAAACATCCTAACCAAACTCAAAACTATTCTTCTTTTAAAACTTGAATCCAAGGCTTATTTTCATTTTTAATCTAGTAAGTAAGCTTTCCTAGAAGCATAAGTTTTAGATCTTCTAATTATTTCATACCTTATATACTAGTAGACCATGGTTTACAAATATTTTTCTAGGATTTGGTATCATAGCTTTAAGACAATCAAGTGGACTAAAGAAAGAATGATAAAATTTTTCTAAAAGAAAGATAATGAATTTTAGAGCCTTATAAAACTGAGAAAGATACAAGGTCATGGACTAAATAATTGATCTTACCAACCATATTCTTCCTATTTAAGATAATAATTTTAACTTGGTAACCTTCCAACTTTTTATTAGCTTTGTTGATCATCTTAATCAAGAACTCTTTCTATATTCTACAATTAAGGAAAGCATAAATACTTTCTTGGTAGAGTATCTTGAATGCATTTTAAAGAGGTATAAAACACATCAAAGTCATAAGTAGAAATATTAAAATTATAAAGATCTCTTTCACATAAATTAATGATGAAACCAAAAGCAAAAAATCATAAAGTGTCTATCTAATCTTATGCAATATTTTCATATATCCTTTTAGAAAAATATCCTCACTAAACTCAAAACTATTTTTCATCAAAAGTTAGCTAATCCTATTTTAAATAAAAATGATGTTTGTGTTTCTAGATGCAAACTTGCACGTGGTAAAATACTTGACCTCTAATACAAGAAAAGTTGAGACATAAATTTCTATATCTAATAATTCTCTTAGCATTAGAAAAAAAAATAATGTCCTCTTTTTCCTATTTTATTTAGGCTTTTTGATGAAATTAAAGAGTGGAGGCATATAACATCAACTTAATTTAGCTATTACAACTGGAAGTAAGCCTATGAGGCTCTTTTTTTATGTTTACAATGTTGTGGTAATTTAAAATTTCATGGAAGGATTGCAACAAATGCTTAATATACTTGATGACTTTTATCAACATTCAAGAATTAAAGTTAATGTCCACAAGATAGAAATTATGATTTGTGGAAAATATAATAAGATAAACAATTTTTCTATAAGAAATGAATATATGGATCAGTGCATTAGTCAAAGAGTTGCAAGTGGGATTAAACCCTTATTTTATTTAAAAATAAAATATTAAAAAAATGTATTGGAGGTTACAATATACAAAAACAATTTTATCATGCCATTGTTGAACCAATTGTTCTTTATGGATATGTTGTATGGGATCATAGACTAGCAAATAAATATTGGAAATAAATCTAAGAAATTTGTAACCTTACTATATGAACTCAAAGTAAAGACACCAATATATATGATATTATGCTTCTTCAAGTAGAGATGATCCTCTTAAAAATTGAAGCTAAAGCATACACTTATAATCTTAATAAGTTATGATTGGATAAATATTGCAAAAAGCATTTATGAAAACCCAAGATAAAGGATCATTTTGTGATGGAGTTATATGTTTTAATAAATAGAATATTCATGCATGCATTTTTTATTGTGATGCTAAATAAATTGGCAAATTGATGACACAAGTTACAAAAACTATAGGAAAATAGAAGGAAAGTAATAATTATGTTTGAACAAGATCTTAGAAGGCCTTATTTCAAAAGCAAACTATTTATGTGTTGTTATTGTTTATCATTTTCTATACACAATTAACCAATAAAATTTCATGAGCTCAAATAAATAAATGCCTCAAAATTCATAAACAACTAACATGTCAACTTGAAGAATAAGAATACCATAAGCTCTATTTTACTATCACTTAGCTCTAACTAGCATTCAACTTTACATTTTTAAGTGTACCTTCCCAGCAAATCTATAAAGCTGCAATTTCCAATAACCTCTATTATGCTGCAACTCCATCCATAAAACATAAAGGCTCCAATTTCTTCAATCACTCACCTTAATATTTTAACGATATTATTCTACTCTATTTTTCTAAGCATGGTGTAGAACATTCAAAAAATAGCCTCCATCCTTTGGAGCGTTACTAAAGTGTCAAAGATAAAGCCCTACCAAACCTGATGCAAACGCAATAGCATCATGGTGCCTAGAATTTTCAATTTTCTATCATTGATTGGAATTTCAGCAAGTTGGGTATGTTCAAATGAATTTCCAAGAACTTTTAGGGTGAGTGGTCGTATTTGTCCAGGATGATTACAAAGCATAATCAAAGAATGCTAATCGAGGAAAGGAGGCAGTGAACTTTTTTTCGGAATGATAAACCATATCACACATTTTCATGAAGGTGGCTTGGCACATGCAGAGAACAGATTATGTTAACAGTAATTTTTAAGAGGATTAGTAGTTTTATGTCACAATGACCAACCGCAATATGAGTTTCAATGTTCCAACCCATTTTCCAAAAATCACTGATTATTTATGTGAGGTTGAAGTTTAAAGTTGACATAAACAACATTTTTAGGCAGCATAGAAATTTATGTTAGGAGCATTCTACAACATGTGTTTGGAAGTTGAAAGTCTTGTTTGTTTTATATTAATTATTACATCTTAAGGCAAATGTAGCTCATTAATGAAAAGATTTCCATTACAAAACTACCTTAGCTAAAGTTGGAAGCAAGAATGGAACTCATGACCTTTCAATTGCGAGATGAGTGTCTTGACCACTTGTTTTAAGTAGTAAGTTTTTTAATTTGGAAACTCAAAATTATTGGTTGCAACTTCAATTCTAGTAAGTAGCACTAGGAAATAAAATCCTAGTTATAATTTGAACAAAAAATCAATAAATCCATCCACTTACAAAGAATCCAAGAAAAATGCCTTGTAATCTATGCATATGAAAATTAGAATTAAAGGAAAGTTATGCCTACCAACCTTAGGAAAAGGAAAATAGCATAAATAAAAAATAATTTTCTTATGAAATTATCTACATTCCAAAAATATTGTATTTCATTTAGGTAAAAACTAAATATTAAGTATTTACAAAATATAATTCATTCAAATTTAGCTATACCTTATTAATAAGCTATATAAATTATTGAAGTGAAAGTTAAATACTAGTTTAGCTATATATTTAGGATATATATCTATTACTTGGACAAAAGAATATTTTATATTTTTAAACTTAATAAAATCTCAAATTGGTACACTTGGAATTTATTTTCACATTGAAAACAAAAATCAAAACTAGTGTGCATTATCTCAACCAAAATAATAATTTCATGAAAAAGTTATCGTTTAGCCAAACATCATGATGATAATTATTTATTTATGTTGACAAAGTACAACTAGTAAGTAGCTCTCATTCTTATGATAATAAAATTATTATTACAAACATTTGATTTTCCAAGGACAAATTGCAATCTACAAAGTAGTTGGACTATCACAAATAATAATTCCTATGAAAAAGTTCATCTCTTATCCTAGCATTACGATGATAGAATTATTTTATGTGATAGAAAAGGACTCTCTTGGAAAGGGGTGGTAATTGGCTTCTTGGACAAAAATAGTAATTGTGTTACCACATACAATTTGTGGTTTTTAATAGTTTGCAAGTTACAAGTTCAATTTTGATGGGTATGGGGATCTAGGACTTGTTGGAACCAAAACTAGATAACTATATATACCAATAACCTATAAAACTTAGTGAAGTGAAAGTTAAACATTGATACGTGAGTTATGACTATGTGGTTTCTAGTTTGGAAGTCACAACTATATGTACCAATAAGTTGATATTTTTTTAAATATTTTTATTGCTACCCTAAATTATTTTATTATTTTAACTTCAACCTAGGATGTTAATAGAAATGTAAATGTTGTTGGAATTGGATTCATTCTCTCTACTAACAATTTATTTTTATCTCTTGATTTTTCAAAATATTATTTCAATTCTAAGTGTGTGAACCTAACTAAACATTACTAAAATTGAAAACCTTTTTTATTTTTCATGTTTTCTTATTTGTAATTTTTTATGGCTTATAAGTCACTAGTCCAATTTCAATGGGGTTGATGACCTAAGGGATATTGAAAATAAAATTAGATGACTATATGTACCAGTAAGGTATAAAACTTATTGAAGTGAAAGTTAAACTTTCTAATTGACAAGTTTGATACTAAGTAGACATCATTGAAAAAAAGATATAGAAAGAATAAGCTTTCTAATTTGAGGACTATCTACTTAGATGAATAACCTTACCATTGATACATTTAAAAACTAGGTAAAAAATTAATTGTTACTAAGGAGGAAGGTCCCATTCCTAGTAAAATTTACATCACTTTTCAACATCCATGCTTGAATTTAAAATAGCAAAAAGATTTAAGATAAAGACCTATTTATTAATACAATTATTTGTATTAAAGTAAGAAAGTGATTCCACTTGTGAAATATCTTCACCTCATCACTTTTTATTAATCTTACATAGAAAATATTTACCATTAACTATAACCTTCTCTTTGATACTACTTTTAATTTTTCAATTAATAGTACTCTTGTTAGACAAGAAAACATTTTCCTTATGAACTATTTATCTAGAATACTTGATAATTTCTCTAGTACCATTAAAAATATGCGTATGAGCTTTTGTCTTTGCATGATTCTTTATTACTATTTGATCAATCTTAGCATTGAGATTAACTTGATTGTTTGTATCTTTAACTTCAAAACATTTCTTATTTTCTTTAGAATCGTTTTCTTTGAGAGAAAAACCATAAGCATTAAATAAATGTCCTTTATGAATGCAAAAGCTGTAATAATTAGGAAAATGATAATATGTAATTGGTTGAATATAATTATTTACTCCTATTTGTAGTACTAATTCCTTTTTACAATTGAGAAGTTTTGTTTTTACAAAAAATTATACATGAAAATAAAAGGTTGTAGAAATAGTCTCCATATGCTAAATGTGATTAAGAGGACTACCAATTTCCTACTTAGCTTTTAGGAAAATCAACCAAAGATTATATAACATGACAAAATATGGAACATTAGCATATTTTTCAGATTAGACATCATAATATGGAATCTACTTATGAACAATTAATACCACATGTGTATGTATGGAAAACCTTATATTAATGGCACACTACACCATCGAAGAATTGCTTAATTTAATAAGTAAAAAATAAATGAAAATAATATGTGATATTTGGATGTTATGTTTCTTCATCACATCATTTAACAATGAAATGAAACTTCAATTACGAGGTAGATAACCCAAAATTAAAATGAGCATGTATTGTGGTGAGAGATCAACAACTAATGAGTCATATACATTCTCTAGAAGAAAAAAATTGGGTATCATAAGTGCATTAACATCACAACGCATTTATTAAATCTAAGTTTTGAGAATCAATAAAACTTTCTACATTGATAAAAGTAGCAAAAATTTCAACATTTATTATGGAAGATGGAAGTTATATATAATTCTATAGAAATCATATTTGCTAGAGAAAGGTCAAAGAGAGAAAAACTAGATCTACTAAAAAATGTCAAATTTGTTGAAGAAACATCACATCCACTCAAATATGAGATATTTTGAAGAAATATAAGATCCATTGAAAAAACAAATGATTCACTAAAAACTAAAATTTGTTGAAAAGCATCAAATTCATCAAAAAATATTATATCTATCGTTATATTAACTATATAAAAGGAGTTAAGATAGAGATTTATTGCTTAATACCAATAGTTCTATTAAAACGAGAAAGTGATGGCACTTGTTGAAGATCTTCATATTTTTTGTCATTTATTATTGATCTTATATTGAGAATTGTTGCCATCAACTATAACCTTGTTGTTGGTACTAGCTGAGTTAATAGTATTTTTGTTAGACAAACAAAAATTTGTCTTACAAGCTATATATATTAGAGGTTCTATCTTCTTTGGATTCTTTATTTCCATTTGATCACTCTTATAATTAATATTAACTTGATTTTTCATATATTTAATTTCTTATTTTTTCTATCTTCAACTTTAACACAATTTTTCTTAATATTGGAATCATTTTTTCTTGAGTAGAAAAGGGAAATCATTAAATAAATATCCTTCACAATGGAAATAGTTGTAAGAATTTGGAAGATTATATTATGTAATTAGTTGAATATTTGTATTTTTTATTTCTTTTAATACTAATTTCTTTTCATGATTGAGAAGATTTATTTTTGTATAAGAAGGTCTACAAAAACTAAAAGCTGTAGATATAGACTTGATATATGTAATGAGACTAAGAAGATGAATAATTTCTTACTCATCTTTCTAAAAAATCAATGATAATTCAACAAAACATAGAACTTTAGCATATTCTTTAGATTAAACATCAAAATCTAGAACCCACTTACAAATGACCAATACTCCATGCTTATGTATAAAAGATCCTATATGTTGGGCACACTACACCATCAAAGCATTAACTAAATCAACAAGTAGAAAAGAATAAGAATAATACTTAGCATGAAGTACTTGTATGTCATGTTTTCTCATCACATTATTTAACTACAAAATGAAACTTCAATTACAAGGCACTTAACTTAAAATTTAAATGAACACATATTGTGATGATAGATCAACAACCAATGACTTACGTACATCATCATGAAGAACTAAATCAGGTGTCTTAGTTGCATCAGCATCACTAGAAGAAGGCATTACAATTTTTTTCTTACTAGCTTGTAAATATGCATTTTGAAAATTGATAAAAATTTCTGCATCAATAAAAGAAACAAAAATTTCAACATTGGTTGAAGACATTGGGAGTAACATAGTATACCCCATAAGAGAATTCTAGAGAAATTAAAGCTACTCGAGAAAAATCAAAGAGAGAAAAACTAAATTTATTAAAAAAATTAGATTCACTAGAGAAACATTAGATTCACTAAAAAAAATTAGATTTTCTAGACAAACATGAACTAGAACAAGATGACTATATATATCTTCTAAATATATAGCCAACACAAAAATTTCATTTATCTTTATGACTTAATGATACCTACTAAAATCAAAGACATAAATTAGGTTTCTAAGTCAAGAGGTTTACCACTTGCATATCACATCATTATTAATGGTTATGGTGATTTGGCATTCTATTATGTTTTATTTAATTTCTACAAACGTTTTGTGTGGAGGAGGTAGAGGAAGGGGGAGTAGTGGTCAAACCCTAGAAATATTATTAATAATAAGCAAAAAATTCAATGTACATGAGATGATTGACACTAAGTAGAAAACATGAAATACAACATAAAATAAAAAGCTTTCCAATTTTAAGGATGTTTACACAAATCTAAAACCTTAGAAATAAATACCTGATAATTCAAGAGTGGAAAATTAATTATTAGTAGGGAGGATCCATGCTTGAAATTAAAATAGCAAAGGATTCAAGGCAGTAATAAAAAGCTTTAGCAAAATACCAGATTTTGTAGGAAAAGAAGATCTAATAAAAAATGATTTTACAAATTTTTCATCCTAGCATCTATCATGATTAATTTTATGTGGAGAGTTTTTACCAATAGCTATAATCCATTTATCAACATAAATTTTAATTTTTGAGTTAATAGTATTCTTATCATATGACTAAACATTCATCTTGCAAGCTGTTCATCAAATGTGATCAATATTTTTTGTAGTACTAGTAAACATATTTGTAAAACCTTTTATTTTCTCTAAATTTTTTATTACCATTGAATCATTTTTATCATTAACTTAATTTTTCACATCTTCAACATTAAATTATTTTTTGTTTTATGTTTAAGTTCAATACACTTATTCTTTTTCTCACCATCTTGTTTCTTGAGCAAAAAAGAACAACCATTAAACAAATATCCTTAAAAATGATGAAAGTTATAAGAAATAAGTATATTATAATATGTATGTGGCTAAAAGGAACTCTTTCTACTTTCTTGTAATGCTAATTTATTTATACGGTTCAGAAGATTAATTTCAACAAAAGGCATCTATATAAAAATGCTACGGATATTAATTCTATTTTATTAATGAAGGTAAGATGACCAGCAATTTCCTACTCAAATCTTTAAAAAATCAATAGAAGATTAAATAGTTTGATAAAAATTGAATATTATAATATTTTTTGGAATGAACTTCAAAATATGGAATCCACTTATGAATGATTAGTGTTACATAATTTTTTGAAATTAATACACCAGCAATAGGAGTAGTGTGCTAAGGTGAATGTAGATCTAAGGAGGTTGCTATCAAAAAATTGAAATCTCTCAATAAAGGAAGTTGGTGCCCTTCACCAAAAAGACTACCATTAAGGTAGCTACCTAAAATAATGAAGCCCTAAAATTTGAACATGTGAAAAATCACTACAGGGATTAGGTTAAGATTCTTAAAGAGGTCAATAAAAAAGAGATCCAACTATTGAAGATAAAAATGAATGAGGGTTTCCAACAACTCCATGAAAAAGGTGACATATGATGTTCCATATTTCATGGACCAAATCTATTCAATAAGGCTAAAATATATCTAAAGGAGTTATAAATTGAAGATATGACAAAGTACATGAAGCTTTTCAACCTCTGTTATGCAAACTTAACGATGCTGACAATAAGGAGAACAAGGTCCAAGCTTGAGAAGTAGGTGGCTAGTTCCTACCTCCTATATGAGGAAGAATTTAAGCTCCACAAAGAAATAAAGAAAAATTTGAAGATAACCAACATAGAGCTTGAAGTTCTTAGGATAAAATTCACTAAGTAATGATTTGTAGCTAAGAACTTGGCGATGAAGATGAATGATTACTAGAAGCTATAATAACTTGTAAGGACATTCAACATAGAACATAAAACTTTCATAGCTTGGTTTGGCAATTCAAAGGAACTCTTTCCTTAAATGCCCTGTTAATGAAATATTCCTACAACAATTCACATCAGTGAAGTTGCATGGATCATGTACAACCTATGAAGTAAAGAAGAAAGGGTGAAAGCACTTCTAGATGCTTTTAAACTTCTAGCAGAAGTAGCAACAGTAGAAGCCTAATTTTAACCCCTAGCAGTGCTAGGACACAATGAGGGATCATTAGAGCCATAGGAGCCTCCTCTTCTAGGCACTATTTGAGACTTCATGCCATCTTTAGTTATCATATAGGCACCTATTGAATTTTTCTGAAGTTTCCAATTTTGTTGTAATGGACATATTTTTATAACAATGTACAATTTGGCACTCAAAGATAGTTAAGACTAAATTGGTTTATCTTTCAAATAATAAATTTCATACCTCCCAATTTTGTAGTTGTACTTAATAAATTTTAGTATATCTTGTAGTTTCTTTTCCATAGATTTAGAATATTTTCCCTCTAAATGCTCACAGTGTGTATCTAAGAGATTGTACAATGTTTTATTTGAATATCCATATACCTAAATACATTGGTATGATGACAATAATATTGAAATTTCCTATATCAATTATAGCACTTAGACTAGTTTAAATTTACTTCTATACACTTTAATTTGCTTACATTTTCCATTACTATCCATAACTAAGTAATTAATATTATTAATGTTATCAATCATAAACATATAAGTATGACCATTTCAAGCATAATGTGTTAACACTTGGTAAAACTAGTAGTGGACATTTTGTATTCCTAGTAATAGCCAATTGGTAACCCACTAGCATTAAGGATAGTTTGGGATGTATATGACAAGTGGAAATAGTTAATTGAAGTCAGGATAGTTAGTTACTAGATTAGCTAATTAGTTAGATAATTAATTATTAGACCTTTATTCAATCATCTACAGATTAGGATAAAAAGATATAAAAAAAATTACAAAAATATATATCATATGCCTTAACCATACGTACTGATAATGCATAAGTTTAAGTTAGGAAGACAATGACCTTCCAACTACATGATACACTATTTAGGAATATCGGTCACTTCAATAACTAAGTCTATGGAATTTGATCAGATCACTAGTGAACGCCTATGATTCATATGGTTTGGCATAGGGTATACCCACCACTCATCACCCCAAGAAGTTTTTCTTTTATAAATTATCTTTCCTTTACAAGTGTTTGGCTATGAATATTTATTTCTTCATTCACATTTATGCTTACTTATGCACATCTAGTTATGCATCCTTTATGTTCATTATGCACATGTGATTATATAATATTTTTTTCATAGAGCAATTGCGAATCCTGACCCCACCTAGACCGTATCCCTTATGATCTTTTATCATTAAACTAAGATTTAAATTTTTTGTTTAATTATAATTAAATATTACATAAATTAGCTTTGTTAAGAAAGTACCTTAGGATGATGTCCTACCTAGAATCTGACTTTACTGATGTGTTCAAGATATTAAAAAATATACATTTTGATTCTTGGTTTAAAAGAATTGGTGTTATGATTTTGAAGATAACACATTTTCTAGTTTGCTAAAATACCATAAAAGATTTGGCATTTGAACTAGCTGGCAATGATAAGTAATGAAAAGATAAGATTTCAACATACGATTTAGTAGAACCCTTGATAAGGATCTCATAGGTTCAAATGAAATTTGATTTGGAGTTCTAGTTTATGTGTGATGAAAGGTTCAAATGGAATTTGATTTCTGTGACCGATTCTACTTACTTAGTAGTGGGAACCATGAATCTTTTATATGCCCTAATCTACATGTAGTAGTGGAGTTTTCTTTAGTAGAACCAACCCCATGGGAACAACGGTTGTTAAATTTTTATGGTTAGCAAATTAAATTTTTAAGTAATAGCTTGATGAACTTAAGGTAAGGTACTACTTCTTATTCATAATATCATAAGGAATCTAAATAGAAATTTATTAAAAAAGTAAATAAACCATGAATATGCCTATGCCATGTAAGTTACAGTTAATAGATTAAATTTTTAGGTAATAATTTGATGAACTTAGGGTAAGCTACTATGGCTCATTTACAGAATCATAATCACTGTAAACAAAAATTTATTAAAAATTTGAATACAACATGAATATGCCTATGCATTATTATAAGTAATAGTGTATTGGAAAGGTCAGAGTTTAATGATCCAACTATAAATGAAATGAAGTTACCACTTCTAAAAGGCTAGAGATCCACAAAGGTCAAAGAATAATCTAACTTAGCAATTAAAAGATAAGCACAAATCAAATGTCCCATGAATGTTGGTGTACCATTATTTTAGTTTTATGAAAAAAGATAGGAAAATTAATTAGATAGTTACTATAATGATGTCCTTACACCATCTAAGACTTATAATTCTAAAAATTTGTTTCAAGATAACATTTAAGAAGATTAGTCCTCATTAATGATAAAGTTTGAAATACAAGAATAACTTTGATTTTTGGGAGTTGATAAATTTATTCATCATAGTACAAAAAAGTGATTGAATCATTGCAAATTTCAAATAGGATTCATATCTAGTGTTACACGTCATTTTCTCCTCACAAACTTTGTAATAACCTTGTTATAAATCCAACCAATAAAGTAAGAAGCCTTAGTAAATTAAGCAACACTTTTAAAATCAATGTTATTAAGTACTTATTATTTATAGCATGCTTATTAATGAACAATTTATAGTCATCCTTCATGATATAAAACATTGGAAATTAAGGGGATGAAAACTGATATGATCTAGGGAACAAAATGTTGTTTGGATACATGAAGCTTTTATGATTTTAACAATTCTTTGTGAAGTTCCATTTTCCAATTTTCTTCGTTATGTAAGTTTAGATTTTCATATTTTCATATTTACAAAATAGGCTTTTTGTATTTTCTAGTTTGCAAAGTTTGGTCATTGCATTTTCTAGTCTATCAAGTTATTGATTTTTCACTTTAGTGAGTTTAGGATTTTACATTTTCTACTCTACCAAATCAAAGTTTCTACATTTCCTAGTTTGTCCAAGAGAGATTCCATATTCCTCATGGTTCGATTTTTTTTTTTAATTTTTATGTTTTCTATTTTTTCATTCTTTGTGCTTCCCTTTTTCATTGCTTATGTTCAATTTTTCTTTAATTTCTTACTTACAAAAGGATTTTGCAGTGTGAACAAAAGTGTAAAATGGAAGCTATTATTCCTTTTTGAGGTTGGTATAAGAATTAGCTTCACCGTTAAAAGATTTGAAGATTCTGTAAAGAGAAACAAAGAATCTATTAAATCCATAATTTGTAAAATTACTTTCTTTATATTGATCTTGAAGTTGTTTCTAATAAAAATAGATAAATTAAAATTAAATTTATTAGAAAAAATTTTAAAGTCAATCTTATGTCAGCAAGCTTGTTGCTACACTAGAAATAATATATTTAAGAACAATATTTATTAAAGGTTGTATTGGCTATTTTACAAGAAACACATTAGAAATTATAGTTATCTATTTTTATTGAATTGTTTCCTTATATCTTAGACTTTTACCAAAATGTTATACTAAGATCTTGGAGTAACAAATAAAATCTTGGACTTCGAGATGCATGAGGACAAAAGAAATGGTAACCTATGATTTTTACAATAAAATATATTCAATAAATCATGATGCAATTTGGTATAATCTCAATAGATACTCTATTAAAATTAATGATCACTTTGCCAAAATTTTGGTATATGCTGATAATGTAGCTCTTATCTTCAACTCTAAGGAAGGATTGCAAGAAATCCTTACTTTGTTGGATGATTTTTTGCCAATGTTCAAAAATAAAAGTCAATGTGAGAAAAAAAAATTATGATGTGTGGTACTAGGAATAAGGTTTATGCTTTCAATATTAGAAAGGAACCATTAAATATGACATCAATGTGTACATACCTTACTATAGATCTTCCTCACAATTATAGTTTGGAGATGTGCATTAAATAGTGGATTGAAAGCCTTATTTGATTTAAAAAGCAAATATCAAAAGGAAAATATCTTAGAATAGGAAATGAAAAAATAATTATTTTTTTCTATTTGTACATCGAACTCTTTTGGATGGGTGTGGAGTGTGGGATCATAGATAATATGAGAAAATAGAAGAAGTACAAAAGTATTTTTTGCTAGAAGAATTTTAGATTAAAAGGTATGTGCAATATCATTGTTATGTCTTAAAGAAAATATGATCTATTTAAAGATAGAAGCTCCTTGTTAAGTTGTAGCATATATTCATAGTTTCTCTTATAGCACAATAACTAAATTTTTGAAGGAATTCTTAGTTGCTACACAACAGAAAGAGTGGTTCTACTAGGAAATGACTTAGCTCAAAAAATGGAACATTGAGATGAATATTGTACATTACAATATAAGGTAGCTTCATAAGAGTATTAGAAATAAGGCACTTTTGCACTTATGGTGTAACCTACTAGAAAAGAAAAAATCTACCTAGATAGCATTAGAGAAGGCATCAACAAGAAAAAAGAAAAGCTTATTTATCTACTTCTATATCCTATCACTTATGTTGTCAAATTAGTCAAGAAAGATTAGGCTCCCATTATTTTATAATTGAATAGAAGATAGAACATGTCATTTATGCAATCAAAGAGAAATTGAAGATGAACATCACATATTCCTAGAATCTCATGCTTTTCTGCATAGTCACCATAAATGACAAATTATAGCTAGTAGTTTAATTGAACTTTTTGGTATAGCACCAACAAAACTTGGTAAATTTATTGAAGAAGTGTTTACTACACATAATATGTATATTTATTCTATCTAATAGATCCTAAGTGTCTCATAATGTCATAAAAATCATTTTAGTTTTAGTTTTAATAAGATGATGTTAAAATTGTAAGTACCCCTTTGCTACTCATTTCAAGTTTTCCTCATATTTACGTTTAGTTTAATGTATGCATCTTATTCCTTGTGCAAAATACATTAGAAATTTTAATATATGTAATGGGTGTACAAGAGTGGATATTTCATTTGCAATTAGAAAAATGAGTAGATATATGACTAATCATGATAAAGATGATTTAAAGTTTAAAGGACACAAAAGAATATTGTATCGNAAGTCAACAATCTTTACACACAACTCACTTTATCTTATTCAAAAAATTTTATCATCTTTTCTGTAAGCTTAAGAAGTTCAAGCATTACTTGAACTTCCTTANTCAAGTAATGCTTGAACTTCTTAATCTTACAGAAAAGATGATAAAATTTTTTGAATAAGATAAAGTGAGTTGTGTGTAAAGATTGTTGACCTGATAATAAGTTATCTAGTACTTTTTCTTTCTCTCTATGATGTTTCTCTTTCTTATTTTAGAAATGTTACTTTTTCTATTTTAGGAACATAACCAAATGTAAATTTGAGTTTTTGTTTAGGTTAATGTATAACATATACTATCTCATACTTGTAATGTGTACATAAATAATTTCATACACCAGATAATTAAAGAGATGCTAGGTCATCAATACAAGCATATTGTGAACTTGTGATGAATCAATTGTAGATTGTGAGAGAGAAACATTGTACTCATTGGTTGATATAGAATGAAATTCCTTGTATTGACTATGATGTTTTCATTCATAATCAAGGGTTTTACCACAAATCTTATATATTTCATTTTTCTTTAGTTCTATATATTCTATATTTTAATTAGTTTTTTTGATATAGTAACTCCATTTTCTAATAGAATGTTTGTGTAGAATGCTTTAAATTCATAAAATGATTGTATCGCTTTGCAAGTATTCCCTCATCTTTAATGTACAAAAATTTAACTTTTCTATTAATTATGCTTTCATTCCCAAAATGTTTACAAATTGCAATGTTATTACTTAGTCATGACTATAGGATTTCCATAAAAGTCATTTCCAGTTTTAGTGAAAGTGGTTGGTTGACCTAACCATGTAATACAAGTGTCATAATACTTATCTTTCCACAAGGAGTAAATAGGTTAAATGCCTACATTTTATTTTAGTGTAGTACTACTAGAGTAGTATGGTAGATACGAATTATTGTAAAATAATGTCCTTTTACAATGCTACTCAAAATTATGTAAAAATAATACATATAATTAGTAATTAATGATGGACCTCAATGTTATCTATATCACCTATTAGTTTTAACAAACACTTTATATTCCATTTTTAATGGAATAAAACCAAACTCTCTACATTAACAAGATGGGATAGGATGAAATATCCATAGTTTTACATGCATATAAACTCAAAATATATAAAATTTACATAAGCACCAATGAAATTACTATTTACTTTCATCTTCACTCTTTTCTTTTTCTTAAGCCGAACAAATAATGTGATGTGTAACAAGCATGATTCATTACAATTTAGGAAAGTCTTATTTCATTAAACCCTCTCTTCACAATAATTTTCATTTATCTTATAAGTAATGCTTTCTATTTCTTGATGACTTTTAGCAAGCCTAACTACTGCTATTATAGATCCATGTTTAGCAGGCCACTCTACCATGACCTAGATACATATTGCAAATCCATGGCATTATTCTCTATGCGTTGCATTAGAATTCATGTTTTTCCACTATCAAATTAATTGCTTGTATTTAATTGTACCAACATTAATAATATTTTTGATATAAAATACATAATGCATCAGAATCATAAATACTTTAACAATGCAAATTTGACACTCCTTTATGTTCTTTTTATATTATCCATGTAAATCAACTTCCTTCATGGTGAGCTCCATTTGGAGGTGTGAGCCAATGGAATTTCCTACATTGGTTTATTTAATTATTTATATACCCACAGGATTATCCCCAAAAAATAATGTTTCATTAAAAACTTAATTCATAACATGATATGATGTTTACAGTTTGTAGATGAAAGAAAAGAAACCACCATGCAGTTACATAGATAAGAACCCATTGCATAACAATGATAAATCAAACTTATTACTTAATAGTACAGAATAATAAGCAAGTTATTTCTCAGTTTAGCTTTGTAGGAAGATAAAGAGAAAGGCTCGATATGTATCGGGGAGGCTAGAAAGTGGGGTTGAAAAACCTAGGAATTGCATCAAGCAAATGTCCTTGGAGGTGTATAAAATAACTGAATAGTAAAATACAAAAAATGTAAAATAGGAAGAAAAAGTCAGAGGTCTATGTAGTAAGTGATGCTAATAGTGTCAAGATATATGTTTAATAAGTAGAAAATTACAATGCTTAATTGTCCATATTGGTAATTGGATTAGAAGTTTGGCCGATTTAGAAAGAAATTAGGCTTAGAATTTTGACCAATTTAAACTTTTATTTTAGAAAGTGATGGGACATGATATCGCATGGGCCACGATATTGCATCCCTCACGATATCGCGTACGTAATATCACATCCTCCCCAACGATATCGTGTACGCGATATCATGGTGTGCCGTCATATCTATAAATAAGAGGCAGCTCTCCCTTGTTTCTTCATCCTAGGATAGATAGTAGGGAAACTCTAGCAGATTGATCACTCTAGAGATAGAATATTTTCCATGTTCCGGCAGTAAGAGTCCTAAAGTGAATGGATCTTTACTCGAGCAAACATTGTACCTGAACACAAGTTTGTTGATGGCAATAAGGACGAGCTTCCTGGATAAACCTTGCAGTGCATAGAATAGCCTAATAAGGATTTTATTTACTGTTATTTATTATCTATTATTTACTACTTTCTCTCTCAACCCTTCTCTCCTAGTTAAGTGCCTTAGTACGACCACTTCAAGCACGTGCGTTACACGTGGTGATCCCAGCAACAATTAGCATTTGGTAGCCATGATTGCATCGGTTCAGGGTGTGTACGGTAAGTGGGAATGGATGCTGACACTAGGTAATTTAGACTTAGTTAATTAGTTAGAGTTAGTAATTAGTTTCTCAACCCTTCACCTTGATTAGCATAGGAGACAAAAACATAAAAGACTATAAAAATCATATACCTCAGACTTACTTAACCATACACCATGACAACTACAAGTAAGTCTAGGAAGACAACGAATGATTAACCCTAAGTGTTCCATAGGCGTGTAGGCACTTAGTCTACGGAGTTTGACTGGATCGCACGTGCTATGCTCATATTCATATGGTTGAGTGTAGGGGTATCTCGCCACTCATAGGAAAGAAATCAAGTTTATTGTCATTCTTGAAAAGATGAATACATAATATTCCCAACTATTTAAACATGGGACCAACTTAGCTTAAGAAGTTACATGAACAAAGTTAAGTAATCTCCTCTCACAGATCTCCATTACTGCCAACTATACTCGTTAAAATTTTAACCTAGTTTAGTTTCAAGGGATTTAATTGACCCTTCTTTCCTACCAAAATACAAACCAATAGGCACTAAACACTTATTTAAGATGCACAATGAGTGCTTTGGGCATCACTAGTTTTTGTTTCCATGAATAACAATAATTTATTATATCATATTTCCTTTAGAGTTAAATCTTTATTTCTTTCTAAGTCATATTTCTACAAGTTCATGCTCAATCTCTTACTTTACTTTGTTATCCTTGTAATATTTGCATCACTAAGTGTTACTATTAGTTGAATCTATAGGTATATTGAAAAATAATCCTTTAACAAAATGAACTATGAGAAAGGTTGATGTGACTAAAAATGTGTTAATGGTTTTGAGGCCTTTTCTTCTTTCAACTAATTCTAAAAAATCTCCTTTCTAAGGTAGCAAAAGAATTGCAAGACTTCTCCTTTGTAAGGATATCATTTGGAGTTTTCACCTTCTACTCAAGGTTGCTTTTAGTATAAGATATGTTTTTTTAACAAAGGTACATTTGGTAATGATGTTCATCATATGTCAAGTGCTTTATCTATGTGAAGTTAAATATCATACAATGTAAATGGAAAGAAAAATCCAAAAATCAATAAATATAAAAATTTTTATAGTTTCATATACTCTAATTACCAACAGAATGTGAATACTTAAGGATCCCAACAAGAATAAGCCATGTATGGAGTGGTAGTTTAAGAATTTTAGAGGCACATAATGACTTTTTATAGGTTCAAAAATACCTAGTCTAATGAACAAGACTAACTAGTACAAATATTCATGGAAGGAAATTATGGATACAAAAGTTCAATAAATAAAGTAGTTATTGATGTTGACTCAAAAGTGATTAATATAAACTCAAGAATTATAAACAATTTGACCAATTAATCTCCATAATGAAATCCTAGTAAAATTCACATATACGACCCTAAAATTCAAAATCCTAGTAAAATACACATACCCTAGTAATCCTAGTGAAAGTTTCATTGACACATGTGGATTGCAACCCATCACGATCTCTGGTAACTCGCCGACCCTTACCGCACTTTGGATTCTGTGGAAAGCTCGAAATGTCTTGAAATCCTAGTGAATTTTACTAGAAAATACTAGAAAATTCACATATGTGATGTCTTGAAATACTAGAAAATTTTGAGAAACTTTCAAGAGAATTTGAAGTTTTTTATTGTCAATGAATGTTGCACAAACAAAAGAAGGATCTTCCTATATTTTTATTTATATGTGTGTAGGTATGTGTATATATGCACTCAACCCTAAAATTCACATATGTCTATTACTACCTATACGAAGAAGATCAAATTACTAGAATGTAACAAACTTGCATAATAAATAAAGCTTAAGAATTAGGATCCTTCCTTCAAGCCCTTCTCTTTTGTTAATAAAATATCAAGGTATATACATGTATCTATATCTTCTTGTATGCAACATTAAAATTAAATTCAACTTAATCCTCTTTAAGTAATTATTAAGGATTGACAAGAAAATATATCAAATGTAAATTTATGATTCGATCCAAAACAAACTTTTATATTACTCATTTCATAATGAATATGTAATAACCTTTTTAATATTGATGATATGTCATATGTTTTATATATAACACATCCTTTCACACTGCTACATGAGATCCACCCTTTATGTATATATCCATAGTATGGAATTTCTTCTTTCGTTTAATGAGATTTAAAGCATTGAATTAGAAAGTGAGATCAGTAAGTTATAGAACACATCATCTATCGGTAACAATTTAGTAATACATTGTTATAGACTATGTCAAATACTAACAATTATGATGATATGCTTCAACACCTTAATGTTATTTATAAAGATTGTATTACTCTTATTAAATGTGTAAACAAACTACATTATCTTTATAGGGTAACTCCATGATTCTTTCCTTTCTCTCATGTATTATCTTGGGTGTTTTGAATCTTTAAACCTTTTTAAAGTATTTTTGTTCTTATGGGTATACTAAACATTTGTAAAATATAGCAAACTTTTCTTTGTTTTACACATATTGGCTTTGTAAAATTGTTAGCTTTTCTAGTACGAATTGTGATATCTTTATTGAAATGTTTGGTAAAACATAAATGAATATTGAATAATTTAATTTACATTAATTATAGAAATGAATATTCATCTTACACTAGAATTAAAAAGAGAGGGGAAAATACTTTCGAGAATTCAAAAAGTGAAGAAGAGTTTTGAAATGAATAACACATCATAATTAAAATATATTTATTTTTATAAGCTAAACACACTTGTTTCCATTTATGAATGAGGAAATTTTAATCTTTTCAAAATTAATTTTTAACTATAGGCTTTAATTCTTCTTAGATGACATATTATTCTTCATCTACCATTTCAGTTTTCTTGATTAGATCTCTTTTGTTTTTTATTTTTCACACTGTATAACTCAACTTGAGGAGCATTTTGATTGATTTATTTTCATTTAACTTGGCTTTTTAATCAACAATGTTTCTACTATTGACCTACTAGAATTTCTTAGATTCTTTTATAAGGTTTTCATCTTTAAGACTTTTCTCATCTTCTAAATATGATTATACATTATTGTAGGAATAAAGTTTCCAAAAAATGGGCTTTTATGGATTATTTATCATCATCATGTTATTCATTATTAGGTGATTCAATATTAACATATATTTCTTTTATTTATTAATGTTATTTTCCTTTCATAATCAACAAGATCAAGAGTGATCAAACATATTATCTTGTTCCTATTTGGTTATTTTCGTTTTACATGATTTTATTTATGGAATTGTAAGGTTAAATTTTCTATATATTAATAAATGCAAAATTTAATGTTTTCATAATTTTGTAAAATGGATTTCTTAATCCCTTATTTTTCAAATTAGAAGATAAGTAACCTTTCTCTATACATTCTTGCTTCTTCAAAAGTTTTGTAGAAAATAAATATAGCATCATCTTATTTTTCATTTAAAATAAGATTAAATTCTAAAGTAATATCTTTCAAAAAAGGTTTTCTAAAATGGATTGTGACATTTCAAAACTTATTCTATAAAAAACTAACTTATCAATAGTGGTTGTCACTCTAAGTTATCCTTGGTTTCTCTAAGGAGGAGAAGGCAATGTTCTATTTAATATTTGTAATACAAGTTATAGAAAATCATGAAAAAAAGTTTAATGACTATGTGTACCCAAAGTTAAAGCATATCAAGAATTCAAACCAAGATAAAAAATTTAGCCCTTCTAAGTAATTTTACCCTAGTTGAGAAATCTTATTGAATTTTTTATAGCAAGAAAGGGAATTTTTAAAAATTACTCATTATTAGTGAAGGGAATTAGAGTATCTATTATGACATAGAGATGGAAATAATAATAATAAATATATATGGATGCCATGTTATATTGATATGTGTAATGATAAAATTTAGTGCTTGGTGCTAGCTATGTTGGTGAAATTTGGGGCATAGTCCTAGGGCAAAGGATCGTATGGATGTGTATGTTGTATGATAAAAATAATAATGATAATCAATAGTCTTTATTAGTGATTTATTTTTTGGTTTTATGGTAAATTTTATTATGTATACATTGGGCATAGCATACTATAAATCTCATTTAATTTTTTTATAGCAAAACAAGGCATTTTAAAAAATTACTCATTAGTAGTGAAGGTCATTAGTGTTTTTATAATGACATATAGAGGGAAATAATATATATATATATAGATGTCATGTTGTATTGATATGTGTACTAATAAAACTTAGTGCATGGTGCTAGCTATATTGCTAAAATTTTGGGCATAGTCCGAATGTAAAGGATCACATCGATGTGTATGTTGTATGATAATAATAATAATGATAGTCAATAGTTTTTATTAGTGATTTGGTTTTTGGTTTTATATTCAATTTTATTTTGAATACTTTGGACATAGCATCCTTATTATTTTATAGTTTTGACATTAATATCATGGTAAGTGCCTACACTCATGAACAATATATATCAAGTATACCTTATACAAGGGGTAAATTGATATAGTCATGATTTACCTATATTGATGATATCTTCTTATGCATTATATGAACTACCTTTATTCCAATCCTACATTGAGGCATTTTATGTGCTTTTCTCAAGCACCATCAAAACATAATGAAGCATAGTGCAAAAGCAATGTGCAAATATGTGTTCTTTTTAATAATTATTTTTATGACATTTTTCTAGTATTTTCTTACTTTTTATGTTTTTTTTAACAATGAGATGTTAGCCTAGTGTTTATACTCTTGGTTGAAGAGCTCCAAGTCATGGGTTCCATCTTGGTAGGTAATACTAAATTATAAAATTCTACTAGGACCACTCATATTAGGGTGTACATATATTAAAATTACATTAGGGATCCATTGCCCCCACTTTTTATATTTTCTTATTTACATCATCAAGGCATTATATGTACTATTGCAATTCTCTTAATTATTTATTTTATTTTACTTACTAGTTGACCTTAATGATTAGCGTATCATAGATGAGATGAAGGAAAAAATTAATGATGATCCTTTATTTTATTTTACTTATTTCTTTTCTACACTTATTTGATTTATACTTTTGTTTCATTAAGACCTTGGTACACAATGCTACTTTGAAGGAACTTTAATTAGATTATCTAAATTTTATTTTCTTACTTTTAAAAATGAAAAATTGTATTAATTTCTTACTTCATACTTAACATCTAATTATCATTATTAGTTACCACTATACAATTGACCATTAAAGGGTATAACTACAATTGACCGTGCAATTGATAGGTTCAAACCATGTGCAACAACCTCTATTAGATGCACCACATTGAAGCTAGGCATTGAACGTTTAATATTCATAGAGAAAAAGACTAATCCATGACCACCACATGGCCTCTCTTCATTGATGTTGATTGGTTGAGGCCATTCAAAACTGCCTGCCATGTAAGTCTCTTCATCAAACACATGCTAGTTAATGTGCATGAAAACATTATCTTCTTTTGCATTTATTTTAATTTTTTATCCATCTTCTACATTTTTGAAGGACTCATTTACATGGCTGCAACTACTTACATTTATTGTGAATATGATTCTATTGGGATAGTAAGGGTTGCATCAGTAGAGAAATTAGATTTACAAATGGTTTTTGATATCTTTCAACTACACGTGACATTTGGAATACTGCAGAATTTTATCCATTGGCCAAAAAATATAAAAGAAACATGAATGAATTTCAGTCAGTTGATATCACACTTTTTATTTTCTGATTGGAAAAGAATAGTGACAATGGAATCTATAACTTAGTCAACTACACATCTAACACTCTGATATCATGGTTATCTTGCATACAAATGCAAAATAATAGATGTAGCAAAATTTCCATGATGTTTACCTAAATTTTTGTATATATTTTCACTGAGCTACTTTATGTGCCTATGCCATCAAAATGATGATATGGGGTGACATCAAAATGATGGTACCGGGTGACTCATGAGTAGGTACAGGGTACATAGCCATATATCTTTAACCTAGTTTCTTCTTTCATTGGAAAAAATAATATTTCTACATGCATGAAATTAAAGGAGCTTGTAATTTTTAGGTACTACCAAAGCTTAAACATCAGTGGTACAAGAAATGACCCAACAAGCAACGCGTTCAAGGATAAAACCAAATAAGGAGGCTCATGCCTTGAACACTTGATGATGGTATTCAAGATTGACCCAGACTAGGATGATAGTATCATTTCTTGTTGCTTCATTGATTATAAAAGTAGTTGGAACCACATTTTTCTAATACCTTTTGTCCTTAGCCAAGCCTCTTTGTGAGTGTTGTGATTTCAAAATATGAACATGTTAAATGAAAGCTTTATTTTCAATGTATCTACATTTTAGTGGAATGTAATTATGTTACATGAATTTTTAGTGCTATGGCTGAATTGCACTCGTATTAATTTTTGAATTCTGACATCCAAAAATATAATTTGCAAAGATTCATGAACTTTACGACTATCATTACAAGAATTGCATTCTATGGTGGCATTTATAGAAATTCATCAAAATTTAAATAAAGGTTACATTTGTCTTACACCATAAAAAAATAATATTAAAAAAATTCAAAGTAGTTATATTATCAAAGAGAGTCTCAGAAGAAAAAGAACAATGGTTTGAAGGATGTCTTTCTAGGTTTTCATCTTTATAGCCAATCTTGAGAAACCTCCCTTCTAAGGTAGGAAAATGATTAGGCCTTGACCTTGTTCAAAAGTTCTTGGGTTTTTACCTCATATTAAAGGGATTTTTTTGTAAAGAGAAGAAAAAATATCTCTATAAAATAAGAGAAGACATCAATAAAAATAATGAACAAATAGCGACAAAAATAAAAAATTTCTCATTCTTTAGCCTCCAAAACAAAAAGAAATTAATACTATTGAAGGTAAATTAATTATTCAACTTTTGAAAGAAACATTTTTACTTTATGTAACATTAGCTTCCCTAGTTCTATAGACTAACTATCCAATAGCTAACATAGATTACATAGCTATTTTGAGGCTTTTTCATAAAACCAATTTATAGAACCACTTTTTGGTTATGCTAACTTTTCCTACCTCTTCAAGATAACATGGCATATATAGACGATTAAGCCTATGGATGTAGAATCTCTTTTACTCCACAAATCCAATAAAGTTGACATGGTTTGTAGAATGAATTGTATGAATCATTCCAACTTCATGAGCTAACATGGCTAAATAATATTAGCTTTGTTTGGTATAACTAATCTCATTTCTTCAAATCCTTAGCTCTATGATCTCTTCCTAATAAGTTTCAACTTATTAATCTATGATTAACTATTTGTGTGAATTCTAACTTAGTTATGAGCTAGAACTAATTCTTTCAATAGTGGAAATCAATCATTGTTGATCCAAAACTTAGCTAATAAGATTTAATAGGAAAAACAACTTTTTAGATTAAATTATACGCTCACAAGATCTTTTCTTCAAGCTAATTAAGATTTACCTAATTATCTAGCAATACACTAGGATATTTTATGATATGAAATTTAGCTAAGAATCTAGCCCTTCTTATTGATTTCCTAAAGCTTGATTAATGAACTTGTGTGCTTAATAGCTAAATAACTTGAGCTATTAAAGTTGGGAAGATTTCCATCATTTTCAAAATAATTACCAAAATAGGCTACATTCTTTTGGGTATTTCTATAAATAGTCTATCTTCATAAGCTTCATTCATCATTTAGGGCTTTGATTTGGTGTGCTTTCATTTAGGGGAAATATAACTACAAGAAAAAAATTGAAGTACCTCCACAATATTTTCTTTTGCACTTATTATGCATTCTTATTATCTATATATCAAGAGTGATATATCTTAATCATACTGTATCAATTAATCAATCTTTCAATTGAGGAGCTTCTAAATATTTCTAAATTAATCCCAATAATTATAATGTTCACTATTCCATGATAATTACAATTGCTACAACAATTAAGAAATTACCTCAATCTATAGATAATGAAAAGAGGGGAATTAAAGGTCTAGTAACCAACAATCATTGGTGTTAACCAAAGTACACTATCTACATCTCATATCTCTAGCCATCTAAGTGAATGTAGGGAAAATCCTCATTCTGAATTTATATTATCATAAAATTTTTTACTTATCTAATTTATAATATAAGTTAATTAAATAAAAAATAATGATAAAATAAGAAATAAAAGAAAGGTCATAAAAGTCCTTGATTAACCTACAGAATCAATGCTATAGTTATAGTTTTATCATAGGGGCTATATCGTCATATGGCTTTGTTGTGGATAAAAGGGATTAAACTTGTGGATTAAATGTTACATCATAGAGAAGGGTTGATGAAGCTTAGTCAATTGGCTACATCGATGGACTTGCATCAATGTAGCCTTGGTGATGTAGCCCTATCAATGTAGCCTTATCAATGCATGGTTGACGCAAATGCAAGTCAAGCCTATATAAATTCACGTATCCACTACATTTATGACACATTAAATTAGTACTATAGTGAAGCTCTTGCTATTTGTTATTTTCTAAGTTAGAATATTTTCCATCTGAGTACCTACAGTATGAATTAAGAGATTGTATGGATCTCTATTTGAGCATTGTGTACCTGAACAATTTGCTATGAATGAGAATAAAGACAAAATCTCTAATATTCATTACAATACTTATTTTATGTTAATCTCTCTTAACTAGTACTTTACTTTACAAACATTTTACATTCCATGTTATAGTAATTAATATAATCAATAATGAACACACAAATATGACTCCTTAGACCATAATGTATGATGCTTGGTAATCCTAGTAATGGACATTGCATATGCCTAGTAATTGCCACTTGGTAACCTAGCATCATTAGTAAAAGTTCAAGATGTATACAATAAGTGGATACAGATACTTATGTTAAGATAGATAGCTTTAGAATTGTTAGATAGTTATAATAGTTAATTACCAACCATTCATCTTTCCACCAGACACATAAGCTAAAAATATATAAAATAGATATCATATGTCTTAACTCACACTTAACCATACATAAGAGCATACACAAGTGAGTGTTAGGAAGACAACGATCATACACTTCCTTTAGTCATAGTCTTTGTCTATAAGCACACTTATGACCTAAGTTCATGGAATTTGATTAGATTGCCAGTGCATGCTTGTGATGCATTATAGCACATAGACTAGCTTAACTTTACTTTTATGCACTTTGCATACATTTTTCATTACTATGCATAACTAAGTAATTAATATTATTAATGTTATTAATCATAAACACATGAGTACAACCATTTCGAGCGTAATGTGTTAACACTTGGTAATCCCAAAAGTGGACATTTGGTACACATAGTAATAGCCACTTGGTAACCTGGTAGTTTTAAGAATAGTTCGAGATGTATACAGTAAGTGAAATTTGTTACTCCAAGTTAGGATAGTTAGTTACTAGATTAGCTAATTAGTTAGATAATTAATTATTAGACCTTTATTCAATCATCTACCTATTAGGATAAAACTATATTAAAAATAATTAAAAATATATATATCATATGCCTTAACCATAGCTAATCATACGTACTAATAAAACACAAGTTTTAATTAGGAAAAAAATGACCTTGCAACTATACAATTTGCTATTTCGGAATACTGGTCACTTGGATAACTAAGTCTGTGGAATTTGACTGGATCACTAGTGAACTCTTGTGATTCATATGGTTGGGCATAGGGAATACCCACTAATCATCAGATCAAGAAGCTTTTTTTATAAAATAATCATATTTATTTCTTTTGCACATTTATGCTTATGCACATCTAGTTATATGTTCATTTTGCACATGTGATTATATAATACTCTGTTCATAGAGAAAATATGAATCCTAACCCCACCTAGACTATATCCCTTATTAACTTTTATCATTAAACTAGGATTTAAAGTTTATGTTTAATTATAATTAAATATTAGCCAAATTAGCTTTCTTAAGAAAGTACCTTAGGATGATGTCCTACATAGAATCTGACTTTATCGGTGTGTTCAAGATATTTAAATATATAGATTTTGACCATTGGTTTATTAGAATTAGAGTTATGATTTTCAAGATATCATAAAAGTTTTGGCATTTGAACTAGGTGACCATGATAAGTAATGCCTAGATAAGATTTCAACATATAGTTTGGTAGAACCCTTGATAAAGATCTCATATGTTCAAATGGAATTTAATTTGGAGTTCTAGTATGCATGTTATGAAAGGTTGAACATTGAGGGTATTATTGGAGAGAGAAAAATGTGAAAAAGACTTATGAAACTAAATTAAAATAATTAATATAAATAAAAATTAACATTAAAAATTCAAAGTAGAAGAAGCATGTTCATGTGTGTAACACCTTTCTTTGAAAATGAAAAAAAGTATATAAGCTTAAAATGTAATTAAAAAAAGTTATGAAATATATATATATTGCATTTATTTTGCCTCAAATTTTCTATGCCACCTTGTTCACCTCTTGTTTTCATCATTTGTTTTGCAACCAATATTTTTCCAAAATTGTGTTCCATCATGTTTTTCTTGAAAGATGTTTTTTTCCATCTCTTCTTCATTTTGAAGCTAATTTGAGCCCATTTTCTTCTAGGTTTTCATTTATAAATAAGTAGAGTCCTTAGGTACATCTAGTTGTAGCTTAAAGAACAATTTTGGATGTGATCGGCTAAGCAAAGTAAAAACTCTTTTTTAGAACATTAGGCATGAATGGAAGACATCCAAAAACTCTAGAAGCCTCTCCAACACAAGTAAAGTTGAATAAGTCTTTACATGGTATGGTTTTCACTTAAAAGAATGATAGGAATTCAAAGAAAACCCCTTAGATAAAATAAATAGGCTACAAGCACTAGTTATGGGACTAGAAAGACATATTACCCATGCCTGAAAGTCACCTCTAATTGAGGCCCTCTCTCATTTTCTAGTTCTAGTTTCTTCTTAAAATAAGGAATGGTGGTTGTTCTATGGAAGCACTCTTCTCTCTTAAGGGGCTGGACTAGTCTTAGAGTGGTGACGCAAAGTCATTGAATGTGGTTGAGTTTTGTCTAAACTATGGATGAATTTTATTAGGTCATTTAAGCACAATATTTACAATGGACTTCTTATAACCTTAATTGGGAGCTCCATTTCTCTCTCCCAATCTCATCCATCTATGCTTTCCATGTCACACCTCACTACCAGTGTTCATCTTCTTATTTAATGTCTTGGTCTGATATGTCAAAATTCTTATGTAGTTTCTTCCAGATTTTTGTACTTAACCTTTTGTAACCATTAATCACCCATGGGATCCATGGACTCCTCAATCTAATGTTAGGAAAAGGAAACAAGGGCATGTACCTAATTTGGAGAGGATCCACTTGCATACCTTTTGGTTGGGTTAGTTAAGTTCTTTATCTTTAGACATTCTTACAATCAAATTCTTTTGTGTGTCCCATAAATAAAATTTAGTTATGTGCATCTTTACAAAGTATTTTAATGAATTCCTCTTTTTATTTTTGTAGTGAATTCTTTCACTCTCTTCAAGTATTTCATTGAATTTATGTTTTTAAAAATTTATTAATGGTTTGATTATTAATTTCACCCTATTTTTTATTCTTCTTGCTAACACTATTAAAGAAATAAATCCACCATCATCACAACCTAGCCAAGTGTAACTACTGATGAGATATGGTACCTAAAAGCTATACATTAAACCTTGCATACTAATCTGTGATTTTTTTTTGATTATAGTGAGAAGCATGGACTCAAAGTGGGACCATCATCACAAAGGAAGAAGCAACAACATCATGTGACAAGGATTCTTCATGATCATTGAATTTTCATCCTTGATCGTCAGCTACCAAAGGAGTTGGATGTTAGTTGTGGCTAGAGTATTCAATTCTATTATTAGGAACACCCAATTTTGTAAAATATTGTACATTTGTAAACTCAAGCACTTAGGATCTATCTATTCTATCTAAGTTAGTTTGCATGTTAGTCAGTAATCCCTACCTTTCTAATATTTTTTAAAGAACTTGTTCCTCCTTTTGTTCACTCGAGGATGAGTTTTCATTTAGTCGTGGGGGTATGATGAACTATATTTTATCTAGATTTGATATTGTATACCTAATATTAGGACCCCAAGAAGTAATGTTGAATATCTGATATCACAGGATGTGTGCAAGCCTATAAATATAGCACTTGGGCACATAGTTTGCGCAAAAGTTTTATAATAGCATAATAGATCTCTTAAAATTTCTTCTCTCTAGGGTTAGAATATTTTCCAAAGGGTCCACACCAAAAGTCATTAAGTGTATGGATCCTTATTCAAGAACTATTGTACCTAAGCATGATAATGTGCATAGTAATAAAGATGAACTTTCTAATCAAACCTTGTAGCATCTTTTCTAGCTTAAATATTTTATTCATGTATTTAATGTTCTATGTAATTTTATTCAATGCTTGTAAATAATTAATATAAAGTAAGCTATCTAGATTAAATAGCAGTTAATTAAGCACATAAGCACAATTTCTTTGGGCATGCATAACATTATATTAATTAGCAATGCTTAACATTTGGTAATCCATTAGCATTATATGTGTTCACGATGTGCACGAAAAGTAGGGAATAAT
Organism: Gnetum montanum; assembly: GCA_015680685.1. Taxonomy (NCBI): domain Eukaryota; kingdom Viridiplantae; phylum Streptophyta; class Gnetopsida; order Gnetales; family Gnetaceae; genus Gnetum; species Gnetum montanum. The sequence goes on along the minus strand of MNCI01020147.1, from coordinate 327 downwards.
TATGTTAGGATAGTTAGTTATTAATTAGCAATTAGATTAGTTAAATTTATTCATAAATTAAGTTTCAACTAGTTGTTAATTGTAGATGGATAAAATATAAGATAATAAAAATCATGTGCCTTAATTACACTTAACCATACAACTAAGATCCACAAGTGTAGTTGAGAAGACAATGATCATCACAATTAAATTTCACATCCTAGAACTAATGTACTTAGGAATTTAAAGTTTGCAGAATTTGACTGGATTGCATGTGAATGCTTGTGATTCGTATTTTTGGGTGTAGGGTTACCTTGCTACTCATCATATATGTACCAGTAAGGTATA
>MNCI01020141.1:810227-829224 GCA_015680685.1 Gnetum montanum | reverse complement strand
ATGTCCTAGGCTGTTGGAAAAATCTATTAAACCGTATTAATAACTTACTTCAATATTTTTGAGTTATAATCTTTAATTTTCTAAATGTAAGCTACAGACCAAAATAAAGGATTAAGGTTGTACATGTCCTAGAGTAAATCATGGTACATGGTACAGAGGATAGAATGATGTACAGAGGATGGAACCAGAAGTTGTATGGCGACCTGCAATGCAAGGGTACCAAATTCATAGATATCTTAGACTTAATTTCATGTAATGGAGTGTGCTACACAACCAACTTTGTTTCTATCAAGTATTCTGGTAAGTTAGTCTTTATCAGAATAATGAGCCTTGGAAAATTTCCAGATTTAAAATTAATGTGGCTAGGTGCCTACCATGGACAATGTTAGCATTAACAGTGACTACCACAAAGCTAGCATTAACAGTGACTACCACAAAGCTAGAAACTCCCCATGAGAGATTTTTTCACTATCATTACACTTGCAGATGGCTCAAATTTCTTATCGCCTCATCTCGGCCATCCAAAGTGTTCTCCATCTGTCCAGAATTTCCCAAAACTTACCGACTTAAGTATCAAATAATAAAAACAACCCAAGAATAAAGAAAGAAAGAAAGAAACACACACAGAACAATAAACTACAATCGAGAAAACAAAAACCCAGAAGCGTACTTTCAATATTTCTTGGAAAATTGTCATTCATCATGCCTACCAGTGATGGTAAGTTCAGGGTTGCGTGCAGCTTCTCCTTTATTCCTCACGAAAAATGCGGCTTAGATTTAAATCAGTGTGTTCTGGAAATGTTGTACCGCAACGGTTCGGGATAGCCCACATTTCAAATGCATGGAATAGACCAACAGCGGCCGTATGACTAAATTCGAGATTCCATCTGCAAATTTGTGGGCTCTGCAAATCTGCAAATCAATGCCAATTACTTTCTAATTATTGCAGTTAGTTTTCCCACCAGTTACTCCATTGACCTCTTAGCCCGGAACTTGGCGTCTAAAAAGGGGTGTTCACTGCATTTGTTTTGATTTCGGCACTCCAGGAAACACTCGCAACATGATCTCCACCGATGCATGATGCTTTTTTTGCATGAACACCTCTTGATGCGTGTTTGAATTCAATCTTGGTATTATTATTCTATCCTCATCTTAAAGCAATGGTATTATTAACTTTTGTAGGGTTTCTACGGCATGGGTGGCTATAGCGTTTCAAAAGCAAGGAAGGCGGTGTAGTAAGCCTTGCTACCGACTCAGCTACGCCATTGCCATTGCTCACCCACAACTGCGCTGCTTGCCTCCTACCGCGATCACCTTGCGTCATTCTGCACCTCGCTAGATGCTCTTAAAGCAATAAAAAGAATATTAAAAAGATAATATCGACAGGGGCACTGGGGAGTCTGCAGCTGCTGATGCTAAGCGGCATAGGAGCTACAACTAGTTGCAGCGTCTGGGTATCGCGTCGGTTCTACTCGTTCTCGATCACCGCTGTGCAGGATGTGTTTCTGTGGTACACGTTTGAGAACAGAGGGGAGTCCGCATCATTTGATGCTAAGCGGCATAGCACCTGCAGCTGAGATATGGCATCAAGCAGTTGCTGGAGATGCCAGCCGTGGGTCAAGGCATGGCCAATAATCCCATGAATGACATATTCAGGTTGGCGTCACTAGGCGTGGATGTCGATGAGCCTCTAATTCATTCTGCGCCACACTGCAGATGGAGTGTCACTGCATAGCATTGTGGTATCCATTTGGCTGCCTACTTCTGCCATGGCCTCCTTCCGTATCGAGCTTGCCCTTGTCCATAGTGATATTTTTGGCTTCTCTGGCTTCTCCCAAGCATTATGGACAAATATTATTTAGCATTACCAATACCTCTTCCAACATTTTCCAACATTATCGACACAGCTTAGACCTTACCGTGCACAAATTTTATTTAGCATTACCAATACCTTCTCGGACCCCGAAAAGATCTATTGATATTAAAAGTGTATCAGTTAGTTACATACAGTAACCTGAACAAGTCATAGGGTTAAGAAAAAGGGGAAGGTGAGAGCACTATGCATTAAACTCGGGAACAACCTTACCTTATAAATAAAGTATTAAAGGAGGAAACCAAATTGGGGCACCACCAAACAGAATTAGATAAGGAAAAAAGCTCTTGATTAAGGATAGAGAGAGTTCCAATGGTGACTCCCCACAACAGAAAAGGAAGGCTTCCATGCCAAGATTACTGACAATGAGTGTTATTGGAATGCACAAGTTTTTCCAATGGCTGCAAGAGATGAACCCATGAACCAACTGATGTCTATCCCGATTGAACTTGGACGCTTGAGATGTGAGTTGGAAATGGATGAGGCAAAAGATCTGCAACTTCTCCAAACTGGTGAGCAAGCACTTATTAGAATAATCTGTCCTTTGAAATATAACATTGCATCTTCAACATTATGAACACAGTCTCAAGCTGGCTGGCAGTGGCAGGCAGGCTCGATGGACGGTGTATCCTGGTGATGACGCTGCTAGACATGTACTCCAAGTGCGGCAGTGCCAAGGCAACCACGAAACGCTGTTGCCGCGTGGTCAGGCACGTCCTCCACAAACACCAGTTGTTGCCACGGGATCCTACGGGCACGTCAGCATAGGGGTGGCCTACATGTTCGGCTACGTGGGGCCCAGGTACGGCCTGAACGGCTGGCCAGCGATGGGTCCACGACGGTGGCGGAGTGCAGCAGGAGTTCCCTTTGATTTAGGGTTTAATGCCTTCACATAGTCCTCATGAAATGCTTCTGCCACCGCTGTGACCGGATAATCACGTGGACTCACCGATGAAAATAGCAAAACTTCAGAAACAATGCTTACGTGCAAAATGCAAATTTACAGAGTTAACAGAGGCCGGGGGGAGCGAGGGATGGTGGTGGGGTGGGATCGGGGGTTGGGTTAATGGGGGCGGAAGTGTGTGAGTGGGAGGTTACAAAGATTCGAACGCAAGACGTGTTGTCTAAGTATGGGTGGATTGTTTTTTTGTTATGATACCCTAAAAATAATTTTAAAATTTAATAAAAATTAAAATAAAAAACATTTTTTTTTTTGTTTTTCAAGATTCGAGATGGAGATACTATTGTTTTTTTTTTTCGGGTTTCAATATCCTATAAATAATAATATTTTGATTTAAATATCCCCATAACTATTTGAGTGTGGGTGGGTTCCACACAACAATTTTTTTTTTTTGGTTATGCTACCCTATAAATAATTTTAAAATTTAAAAAAAGTTAAAATAAAAAACGTTTTTTTTTATTTTCCAAGATTCGGGATGGGGACTATTGTTTTTATTTTTTTGTTTCAATATCCCATAAATAATATTTATGTTTAAATATTCCCATAAACCAATACTTTGGGTTTTTAGTTTTTTGGCATTTGTTATGGGCATCTTTTCTTTTCTTTTTCTTTTTTTTGGATTTTGGTATTCCATAAATAATTTTTACATTTAAATATCCCCATAAACCAATACTTTGGGTTTGAAATGTCTTTCGATTTTGGGTTTGTAAATAAACATTTTGGATTCCACACTACTTTTTATTTCCTCAAATATAATGTTTGGTGGCCATTGCAAGTTGAACAAAAATCATGTTACTTACAAACCACGTTGAAATGATCCAAAATTGAATGTTCATAATAGAATGATTCTTCAAACATGGAGAGCAAACACCGACTTTCAACTAGTACTTGACAAATATGTTGTTGTAAAGTATATTGCAAAATATGCAACAAAATGTAAAAAGAAGTCAAGATCCTTTCATGATTTGTTACTTCATATTCGAGAATCCCGAAACTTGAAAGAAAATGCGATGAATGCATACAAATAACTCATGATGGATGCTACAACTGACAGAGACATTGGTGTTATGGAGGTTTGTCATATGCTATATGAACTTCCATTGGTTGAATGCAGTAGAACATTTGATACTATAAATGTGTTTAGAGATATCTATAAAAGAGTTATACCAATTGCAGATGGAAATGAGAAACCAGAAACATACACATCCCTTATCAAAGCATATCAAAAGAGACGGTTGAAAATGGAAGAAGTTTCATTGCTAAATGCTATGAAACATTTTACATTTATCTTAAGAAATAGAGAGCTGCTAGTGTGGAAGACTCGACCACAACTAGTTGTTGTTAGAACATATCCTAGATTTAGAGTAGCTCCAAGAGTAGGAGAGGAAAAATGAATAGATTATGGTTTGGCACAGTTACTACTACACTATTCATTTAGAGATGTCAAATGTGATCTAGGAAGAAATGATGAAGAAATTGAACTAAAATGGATTTCTGTTTTATACATATATTAATTAAAAGAGGAGACATTCGATGAAGATTTCAAACATGCTGACGAAGAAGAGAGGTAGTATACAAATATTATTTCAGAAAGACGAGATGATATTGAATATGATTTTGAAATACTAAATCAACATCTACTTGCATCAACTCATTTTCAATGAAGTGAAGTTGAAATATTTGGATTAAGGAATCAAGATAGACAGCACAAATGGTCAGCTAGCTATCTTGGAAAAGATGTTGCGAAGATTGCTACATCTTTTGTTCATAGCCATAGATCACATGGGATAATAACACCTTTAAGAAATGACTACAAAGAGGTGGACTTATCTTCCCTAAGCCTTCAATAGAAGAAATGCTACAAGATTATCACTAGTCATCTCTATATGCAACAATTCAAACTCGATAGAGTTGATCCACTATTGATGATTATTTTAGGTACAATGAGCATAGAAAAATCGTATCTCATTGATACTATTCGTAAAGAATTTAGTCAAACTTGCCCATTAGGAAATAATAGCTTATTGGCATTTGCCCCCACTAGTGTTGCAACGTATAATATTAACGCAACTACAATACACTCTGCATTGGAGATTGGAATCGGAGAGTATAAACCACTAGCTACATCAACTTTGGCATCGTTGCAAAATAAATACAAATACATAAAGTATATTGTTACAAAATAAGATTTGTATATCAAATTTTTTGTAACAACAGGTTTTAGAAAAAAAATATTTGCATGAGTTATTGTATGTTCTCATTCTCAACCAAATTTGTTATTTTTGTATGCTCTGATAAATAATGCAAATTCAACCAAGAATGAGAACATACAATAATTGATGCAAATATTTTTTTCTAAAACCCATTGTTACAAAAAATTTAATATACAAATCTTGTTCTTCATCCTAAATTCATGAAATTTTTTACTCAAATAAGTTATTACTTATTAACAAATAAGATTCTCTTAACCAAATTATAGGTATATATTGTAAATATATAACTAAGCTAATTTAGTGTTACCAATGTATGACTGGTAGTGGCCTTTTGGTCAAATAATAGTATGAATTAATAAGATGTAGCTCAAGTGCTTAGCTCATTATCTAATAAGGATTTGCAGGCTAGAAATTGCTAATTCAAGCCATGATTAAGGCATCATTATATTCCTATATAATTTTATAACTTTGTAATACCTTTCTATTACACCTAGGTGAGGACGATGCTACATCTAGAATTGCATAACCAATTGATCAACAATTAATAAACACATCCATGAAATATGATGTAACACATGATTAACCAACAAACTCAATATGAAATTTATAACATCCCACATTTTGATTCTCTTGATTTAGTATTAATCTCAGTTTCATTACACTTTTTCCTTATGATTTTGTTGATGTGCTTGATTGATGGATACCTATGTGTGTATATGTCTATATTTAAATGCTATAGGCACTTTGATGTGATTTATGTGCTTGTAATATAGCATGTTTGGGAGCACATATTTGGTTATTTGCATATTATTAGTTGAACCCTTATGCTAGCATGATATGTTATTTATACTTTTGTCATATTACCTATTTGTTTATTCTCATGCACTAACCTGGTTGAATAACTAACAAGTACTTATTATGGCTATGGCTTGGGGTTATCACTTAGACAAGTACTTATTGTGTACGTTTCTTTGACATATGATGAGTCATGGTCTATCAAGTCCTGTTATCGAACCCTTGTTATCAGACCCCTGTTATCGGAACCTTGATACAAGGTACCAAGTCTGATAGGTCCCAATATCAGACCCTTGATATTGCAACCGCAATATCGTGATTCCCATGTAAGCCTATAAATAAAAGGCAACGCACTTGTTTTGGCATTAGTTCTTAGTCCCTTATCTAAATTCTTGTAGTTTTTCCTTCTTAGAGTTAGAATTATTTCTTAGTGCATGCCCGCAGTGTGGTGATTGTAATTGTATGGCATCCTTATTCAAGTGTGACGTACTTGGACACGCACATGACCAGCAATAAAGATCGAGATTACTTAATCATTGTAGCATCCACTTAGCTTAATTATTTATTTAACTATTATTTATTGCTTTATTAGTTATCTTCTTACCCTAAACTCTTTTTAAACGCGGAATGAGTACGACTTGACCACGAGCTTTTAAGTGTGACTACTTGGTAACCCAGTAGCGTACCTAGGATTTGCGCTTGGTAATCCCAGTGGTAGTCATGCACGAGGTCTAAGATGTGTATGGATGATTGAGGAACGGATGCTCATCACACTTAGGCTAGCTTAGATTCTCTCTCACCCTCTCTCTCTTAGCTTAGTTAATATTATTTCCCATCATACCCAGGAGTAGCATTAGTGTAAGAATACATCATACACCTCACTCTAGACTAAACCATACATGATAAAGTTAATACTAGTCTAGGTGGGAAGACAGCGAACTGTGACCTACGAGTAACTATATAGATACCACAGCTAGTCCATCTGCGGAGTTCAACCAGATCACGACGTAAAATGCTCGTATTTGTATGGTTGAGTGCAGGGGTACCTCACCACTCATCATTGGTGTCGTTGCCATGAACGATGCTAGTTATCTAGATTAGTTATATCATACAAGGTCACTGTATAGGAATTAACGATATATTTTTTAGAAAGAAATAATTACAAAACATCACATACAAATTCACACACAATTTCACAATCATGCCTCTCCTACAAGACTATACTAATGGCACATCTAGTGAGGTAGTTCATTGGAGAGCTAATGAATTATATGACAATGAAAATTGGAGTACACAATCTGAAGTGGGGGTTTCTTATAAACATAAACGAAGGCAACATCATCCCAATGCATGAAAGCATAACTTACTCAATGAAAATGAACCCCTACTGGCCACTATAGGTCTAATGCAAATACAAGAGGTTGTTTGAATCTCCTGTAGCATCGTAAAGAGAGCTACCTACCCAGACTTGATTTAAACAACTTTCCCAATTTCTCAGGAGGCTATGACTTAGATCCGCAACAACGTTTACAAGCCTTCTACGATGCCTATGCATGGAACAACATTGATAACGGTTGGCAAAAGATCAAGCTCTTTCCTATGACACTCGTTGGCCAAGCAAAAGTATGGTATAGATTGTTAAAACCAAATTCAATTCGATGTTGGCCAACAATGGTAGAAATCTTTAACAAAAGATATCAAACCTATGCAAGAGTGTCGGCCTTGAGGAAAGAAATCCTAGAGTGGAAACAAGCACAACATGGACCCTTGGACATGGCCTTAGAAAGATATTATGCACTATTAAATAATTGTCCAGGCCATGAGTTCTTCGAAGAAAGGCTAATGTTACACATAACATTCATGGGCTTCGTGATGAAACAAGAGAGACCCTAGGAATGTATGCCCAAGGTCAACTGTATGAACTACGAACCCATCAATTCCAAGAGCTTATTAAGTAGGTAGCAAAAGAAGAAGGAGAAATGGTTAGATGGGAGAGTGTTTAAAAACATCAATGAGACCAGAATCTCAACTTAACAGAGGTCCATTATCATAAAAAGGAGAAATCAACCTATCTCAAGGAGGAAGAACCATCTTTGCTAGTATAACAATCATTAGATAAAATCAAGGAAAAGATCAATAAGAGGTTGGAATGGATGCATAAAAAGTGTGGGGAATATATCAATATTATTGGAGATAGAGTTTTGACAATCCAAGAAGCAGGAAAAAATATCTTTAGACATTTGGAAAGAAGGGATGAGGAAAATAAGAGCTCAACTGTTGATCATACGTATGAATGCAACATTTTCTTGTATGATCACCCCAAGGGTCAATGCCCAATCTTGTTACATTTATATGAGCATTGGGGAAGCATGTTACATCCAAAGTTCGTATAGAGATACTGTGTTCGATCATATTGGCAACAATCCCAGTCATGGGGGAAGCCATCCCTAAATGGGAGACACCCTTCGTATCATCCGAATCCAAATGCTTATCTAGTCCAACATCCTATTTCTCCAACTGGGTCAACATACTCTATCTCACTGCATTATCATTCTCCTCAATACTATCAGCCCATGTCCTCAGCACAATCACCACCTTGTGCACCTTACACTTCTCCTAAATTTCAACGTTCTCATCATTTCCCTCCTTCTACATCACCACCTATTATTCCTAAAGTGTCTACACCACAACAACAACCCACGAACATTACTTGTGCTAGTATTACCAACAGCAGTGAGAGACCTCCTCAACATCGAAGGCATCCCTTCTTTAGACATGACCATAGGAAGGGACAACAAAATTCCAAGGTCACTGCATTCTCCAACTCAGCACAAGTTCAACACTATGGTGCACCCTTTTGTTCGAACCCAACTCCTCATGTCACCTCATCAAGGCCACCAATTAACACTCCAACAACCATATGGCCCAATGAATATAGCCATGGAGAGCGACACCCTAATCCTTGCATACCATCTTACGGTCCAAAGTATCATAGTGGGTCAACTCTTTATCCAGGAACCACATCTTATAAATTGCCCTACTATGTTTACTATAATCAAGTGTGTGAACACCAATGGGGTAAGTATGACCAAGTTTCAATGTTTTCAACATGCAAGGATCCTCATCTTTCATTTATTAATCCTTTCCATGCTCAACTGTTTAGTTATGGAGGATATCCCCCATTCTAATAACAAGTCGAGTTAATAAATATTTTTCATTTTCTTTAATTTTACAATTTTTTGTTTTCCAATTTTTCATTTTTCATTTTTTCAATTTCTTGTTTTATCTTTTTGTTTTTTTGTCTTTTTTCTCTTTTTATAAGTAATCTCATCTATGAATAAAACACTCATGGGGCTCATTGGTTGAGGTGTGTTCTATGTTATCGAGTCTCGAATGATCAATTATTTAGATAGTGAGCCCATTACACCCACTCATCCACTCTACAAATAAGAGGTTCTATTCGAGGGTATAGTGATATTCTTAACATTCTTAAAACTTAAAATTAATTTTGTGTTCATTGTACCTGGAATGAAGAAGGATGGATCAAGAGGGAACTATTAGGGTGTGACATCAAGGGGACTTGCATATTTTCTTTGGTGATGTATGTGGGAGTTATCATGCAACATGGTTGTACTAAGATCCTTGTAGATCTAACAAAACATGGGAGTAAGAGTAATCAAAAGGGCACTCAAAAATCCAATGTTGTTCTAGGGGGTCTCACTGGAAAGACATGCACCCATGCCTAAAGGTTGGCGGCTTCTCTGGATTCAGCAATCAAAAAAAAAAGAGAAAGAAAGAAAAAAAAAACAAAAAAAAAACAAAGGAAGTGCCACAAAGCAAAAATCACTCCTCCCTTGAACAAAATGCCAAGTGATCATATGCCTTGTTGTTCTGGTACTCTCATAGTCCCTCATCATGGGATGAAACAATGTAGTGTCATTGATCAGAGGAATGGACTTGGTCCTAATCTTGGAACGACGGGTTGATGACACATTAATCATGCTTTACATGTAGGATTCACTATGCCTTGGGTCAATTACCTCATGTCCCAATCTCTACAATCCCTTCTATAGTCCGTCTCATCTCGTTGTTCATGTAATTGTAGCTCGTGTCTCATATAGCATAGAATTATTACCTCATTCCAGTGGTATCTACATGTGTGTGTTTTGTGAAACTGGTATGGATTACATTTAACCCTTCTAGTGCCTACAAACAAATTAAGGTGTGGTTACGCAAGGGCATTATAGGTTGGAACCTGCTTTGGAGAGGACCCACTTGCGTGACTTTTGCAATTTGTACTTGTTGCATACCACCACATCGTCTTATACCCTCTGAGTACTTCATTGCCAAATCTATTCTTTCCTTTATCATCATTTTATCAAACATTCCTCAAAACTAGGTCCTTCTATGTGTCACCTAAACAAACCAGGTTTGACATTAAACTTTTAGGGAAACTTCCATGAAAAAATTTCTAACTCTAAAATCACACTAAGCAAAGAATTCAACATTTATTAAAGGAAATGAATAAGGTATGAAATCATTGAACTTTTTTCAATAACCTTACTAACAATTGATCTTTGTGTGATTATAGATGGCCCCTAAAAGAAGACAATAAGGACGACCTTCTCAAGATGCAACCAAACGACTAGGGGGAGGCAGAGGCCAAGGACTTCATGAAAAACATGTAGAGTAGTAGGCACAATCACTCAGCATCCATCATGGAACTCTTGTTACTGCATAAACTATCCAAGAAAAATGTGGAGAGGTTAGGGCCCAAGCCTATGAAGAGGAATGACAACTATTTGTAGCATAACATGTTAAGGCCAATCAAGTGTTCCGCAACTGCCATGTTCATGAAAAGTGCCAACTCCATCAAACATTGGAACATCAGCATGGACAACTCATAATCCTTGGATAGAAGAGGAGAAACATCAAGCGCTTCTTCAATGGTATCAATCTCAGAAGCCTGATCATGTAGGACAAAGGAGAGGCACCCATAGAGGAGCCACCACTACCGAGAATCCCATGAGTTCCACAAGTTTTGTCTTTTGTATTTGTGTCCAAATTTTGTTTAATTCTCCACTGTGGCATAAATAAATTCCTAGTCAGTCAATAATCCCATACCTATCCACTGTGTAATCAATTATACTTGTTCCTCACTTTCTTTAACTTAAGGACTACTTGTTATTCAGTCATGGGGGTATGATAAGTCATGGTTTGTCAGGTCATGTTATCGGACCCCTGTTATCAGAACCCAGATACAAGATACCAAGTTCGATAGGTCTTGATATTAGACCCCTATTATTGGAACCCTGATATCACAGCCGTGATATCGCATACGCGATATTGCAGTTCCTGTGTGAGCCTATAAATAAAAGGCGACACACTTGGTTTTGGCATTAGTTCTTAGTCCCTTATCCAAACTCTTGCAGCTTTTCCTTCTTCAAGTTAAAATTATTTCTCAATGCATGCCCGCAATGTGATGATTGTAATTGTATAGCATCCTTTATTCGAGTGTGACATACTTGGACATGCACATGACCAGAAATAAAGATTAAGATTACTTCATCATTGCAGCATTCACTTAGTGTAATTATTTAATTTTTATTGTTATTTATTTCTTTCATAGTTAACATCTCTTTACCCTAAACTCCTATTAAACATGGAATGAGTACGACTTGATCACAAGCATTTAAGTGTGACTACTTGGTAACCCAGTAGTGTACCTAGGATTTGCACTTGGTAATCTCAGTGGTAGTTGTGCACGAGGTCCAAGATGTGTATGGATGATTGAGGAATGGATGCTCATCACACTTAGGCTAGCTTAGATTCTCTCTCACCCTCTCTCTCTTAGTTTAGTTAATATTATTTCCCATCATACCCAGGAGTAGCATTAGTGTAGGAAAAAATCATACACCTCACTCTAGACTAAACCATACGTGACAAAGTTAATACTAGTCCAGGTGGGAAGACAGCAAACTGTGACCTACAAGTAACTATCTAGATACCACAACTAGTCCATCTGCGGAGTCCGACCAGATCACGCGTGAAACGCTCATATTCGTATGGTTGAGCGCAGGGGTACCTCACCACTCATCAACATATGATTATGTTTTTATATGATATGCATAATAGTACTTAGTATTATCCATTGGATAGCATAGGAGATAGTATGCTTTACTATAGTGGGTATTTCAATGTTTATACTTTACTAGTTAGCATAGCTAGTTTTTCTTTATAGATTCATTTATAGCATGGTTTGAAGTATAACTTAGTTAATTGCCTCATTGTATTACATACATATTAGTTAGTAGTTAGAATTATGTTTTTTATGTTCAACATATTTTTACTTAGTGTTAGTATGATATTTCTATGCTACATTAAATCATAGTTAGCATGTCTATATTTATGTTTAAATTTGATGAGTGGTGAGGTACCCCTACACTCAACCATATGAATACGAGCGTTTCACGCACGATCTAGTCGAACTTCACAGATGGACTAGTTTTGGTATCTAAATAGTTATTCTTAGGTCGCAGTTCGCTCTCTTCCCATCTGGACTAGTGTTAACTTTGTCATGTATGGTTTAGTCTAGAGTGAGGTGTATGATGTGTTTCTATACTACTGCTACTCTTGGAGATAATGGAAAATGATATTAACTAAGCTAAGAGAGAGAGGGTGAGAGAGAATCTAAGCTAGCCTACGTGCAATGAGCATCCACTCCTCAATCATCCATACACATCTTGGACCTCGTGCATGACTACCACTAGGATTACCAAGCGTAGATCCTAGGTATGCTATTGGGTTACCAAGTAGTCATACTTAAATGCTCATGATCAAGTCGTACTCATTCCACGTTTAATAGGAGTTTAGGGTAAGAATATGTTAACTAATAAAGAAATAAATAATAAATAAATAAATAATTAAGCTAAGTGGATGCTGCAATGATGAAGTAATCTTGATCTTTATTGCTAGTCATGTGCGTGTCCAAGTATGTCACACTCGAATAAGGATGTCGTACAATTACAATCACCACACTGCAGGTATGCACTGGGAGAGAAGGGTTGAGAGAAGAAGTAATTAAAACTAAAAAGAAGATCTAGAAAAAAATCCTCTATCAGACTTGTCTACCTCTTATTTATAGATGAGGAGACAGGCTGTGATATCGCATACGCAATATCACGTATGCGATATCGCGGCTAATAAAATGATAACTCATCATACCCCCACGACTGAATGAAAACTTGTTCTTGAGTTACAGTGAGAACAAGCTCCATTGATTACACAATGGATAGATATGGGATTATTAACTAGTGAGAATGGATTCATGTCATAGTGTGGAATCAGAACAAAATTGAGACACAACAAAAAGAATGGGAAAGAAAATTCTATAGCCACAAAACTAATGGAACTCATGTAGTTCCTAGTGGCAGTGGCTCCTCCATGGGTGCCTTTCACTTATCTTGTGCTCTAGGTCTTGGGACTTGATGGCATTGAAGTATGGCCTAGAGTTTCTCCTCTTTAGTTTGGGGGTCTTGCGTTGTCCATGCTAATGTTTCGATGTTTGATGGAGTCAGCACCTCCCATGGGTAGGGTAGTTGCAGAAACATTTGATTTTCCTTGACATACCAAGTGGTAAACACCCATCATTCCTCCGTGTAGGCTCTAGCTTTGTCTTTGTATTTTTGAAAATCCCCAAGCCATCGAGCCAAGTCTATTATGATACCCTTTTGTCCCTGGTAGCTTTCTTTAACCACCTCAAGTTTAGAATTTGCAATCTCTAGTTTTTGCAATATCTTCTTGCGTTCTGCAAATTCTATTTCATATTTTATGTAGGTGGTGGCTACCTATTGCTTGAGCTTTGTTTTTGGGCACCCTACTATTAACATGGCAAGGTTGGCATACCGTAGGTTTGTCAACTCCATGTATTCTGTAAGATCCTGGATCTACAGGTCCTGGTTCTTAACTTCGGCCTGCTGGGCAAATGCATGTGTCCAATATGGCCCACCAGTTAGTGTGTTGAGCACTGATAGCATTGATGTGAGCCTTGTCCATATGGATCTCCTTCTCAATGATCTACTTATACATCCCCACCTGGTCCTGGAAGTGCTCCTTTAGCTTTTTATGCTGTTTAGCCTCATTTTTCCATGCACTTATTTCAATAGCCGTCTTTTGGCAGATGGCACGTACCTCCTTCATTGAGAGGGTTCTATTTTCCCTGGCTAAAAAGTTCATGTCTTGGTTGACCCGGATGAATTATTCTCACAACTACTAGAAATGTTCTTCAAAAACATTCTTTTGCTTTTCCACAGAGGTCAATCGAAGGTTGTCAGCAACAAGTTGTTTGTTTTCCTCTTGTAAGGCCTTGAATACCTTGGTATGCACATAAGTTTGTGCTTATGCTATAGAGGCATCCTAAAAAGCCTTCTCTTTTTCTTCTACCACCTTCTTATTCTCCATTAGTATTTTGGTCAGTTGCTCAGTTTTGAAAGTTTCCAACTAGTCTGTGGGAACAAACTACAAAGGGTCCCGCTGTGCTACTTGTAGGGCCATGAGCCTTTCTTGCAATTTTTACACCTTTACTTCAGTGTTTTCGGCCCTCATCTCTATCAAGACCATCTTTCCTTTGGCGAAAATGAGGTCTGATTGACTTATCGTAACATCCTGAGGGATGTCAAATAGGGACATCATTATCTATCTCGTTTGTAGCAATCGATCAAGTACATCCTCATGTTCCGCGGGAGTCATTGAGCTTCCCTCTAGAGTTTGAGCATCCTGTGCTTCTATAAGGTCTGCTGGTGGCACAACAGGTACATTGAATGATTCCTTAATGTAGTCTATGACCACTTCTACGACTCTTGTTACATCCTAGTGCTGCATGACCACCACTGTGGCCCCTTCAGCAGTTTCTAATTGCACTTGAAAAGATGTAGTGTTCCTCGAGATCTATTGTGACCAAGTGTTCTCCTCTCCTTCTATATGGATGGTCACTTCTCCCTTTGCATGATCCAAAGAAACCATGGGCTATATGGCATCGTCAATGATGCAGAAGAGATTTGCATCATCACAACTTCCCCAACTGACCATCTCAGCGATGGCCCAGATATGGCTCATTGATGGTCTGTAATCTTGTGGTGGTGGCCATGGTTGATCCTACTAGCCTATGCTAGGCCTGCTTCTTATTGTTGGCTGGGTCCCATGCTTGGAAGTTGGCTGGGTCCTACAAGTTGAGTTGCAATTGACCCTGCCGCTTGTTCCTATTTTTGTTCCGACCCCAACGTCTCACCAGTGATCTTCCTTACAGCTGGTGGCTTTAGCAATTCAGCATATGAAGCATTTTGGGCTTTTCAAAGGACATCATTGGTTTATCCTTTGATACTAGCACATCTGCACAGCTTCCTAATAAGACAAGGGAAGGGCAACGCAAGCTTCCCTATCTTCTGTTCTTCAAACCACCTCAGGATCTCCTTAAAATATAGATGATGTAGGTTAGCATTAACCTTCCTCATCAACACTGTACATCCTCTTGCCACATATGTTGAAATTATTTTCAAGTCCTTTGTGGGGAAGAGGTGATAAGTCCCTATTTTGAAGTAAATCATCTCTTCTGTCATCAACTCTCCAAATGTCTTATCTTTCTCGCCATATGCCCTTTCTAACCAAACTCGTCATGCCTTAGGGTTTGAATGGGTGGATAACTGAAAAGCCTTTGACCCTGTATTTGGAAGGCTTAATACCTCTAAAATGGCCTAAATAGAGAAATCAACTGTCACACCACAAATGTTAACTGTGGTTCCTTATTCTCTGTTGTGCCAAAATTGGTACGTTTCCCCTAAGTACCAGGCACTGCTTTCAAAGAGGATAGGCCATAGTGAGGACCCTTTGAGTTGGTCCCTAATGGCCTCTGGAGTAAACTCTACAAAATATTCAAAATTTAATTCCATAATCACTGTAGTGAATATGGATCTTTCATGGATAGCCTAAACACAATCTTGGGGCAATGTGAGATGTTGTCCCTGTTCATGCGCTACAGCAATTCCTCCTTTTGCCTACCTTGATTGTACAGTAGTAGGGTCTTCTTGGTGAATGCTAAATGATTGTCACTCCTAATCTACATGCTATCTGGCAGGAACTTGTCCTTTGCCTCTCCTAGGTCATTTGCTCCCACCTTGAGCAAGACCTTCCTGTTGTCCACGTTTCGGGGCCATCTACAATCACATGGGGCTAATCATTAGTAAGGTTGTTTTCAAAGTTAGGTTATACCTTACTGCTTGCCTTAATTAATTTATTTTATCTCCGTGTGATGTGTCCCAAAAGATTATAATAGTGAGTCCTTTTTACTTAGGTGGTTTCCAAATTTAGTTTCCCGGTCTAACTAAGGGGATGAAATTATTTTTGGCACATTTATCCTTAATGTTATAACCAATTACCCTTGATAATGTCCTTTGGGCAATGAAAAATTTCAAAAAATTTATGTGCTATTCGATGTGTGTCCCTCTCCCATGACTAAGCTGAACACTTCAGGTTCAAGTAGGTTTAGACGGAATGAAAATCGAAGGACTAGCAAGCGAGATATAGGTATGAAAGCAAGGGACGCGCAATCATAAGTCATAGAGAGAAATTTGAAAAACTCCCCCATGTGAATAGTTGAAAATGATGGTAAGTGGGACAGGGGGTCACGTATATATAGGTATATGTGATGTGATATCGCGTCAGCCGTGATATCGCATACATGATATTGCGGCCTATCGATATTTGAGGCACAACATAATATACTAAATTTTGAAGATATTTCTGAAATGAATGATGGAAACTAAGGGAATGTGGATGAGTGTTAAATGATTCCAAGGTAACTTAACTAGTTTTGAAGGCACGAATAATTATCTATTGGTGGAATTGATCAATAAGGCCTCGGTTGGTAAGGAAGAGAAAAAGGCCATGTGATGGTTCATAGGAACGTTGGAATTCAGAGGGATAGTAATAAGGGAAAGAACATTGTTGACAATATGCTGAGGGTAATAAATGATGTGTGGAAGAAGGGTTATGAGTGCAAAATACAAAAATTACATAAGTGGGTCCTCCCCAAAGCAGGTTCTAACCTATAATGCCCTTGCATAACCACACTGAAAAGTGTCTGTGGGCACTCAAAGGGTTACATGTAATCCACACTGGTTCCAAAAAACACACACATGTAAGTATCACTGGGATGAGATAAGAATTCTATGCTATATGAGACACGAGCTACAATTATATGGACAGTGAGATGAGACAGACTACAAAAGGGATTGTAGAGATTGGGACATGAGGTGACTGACCTAGAGTATAGTGAATCCTACATGTAAAGCATGATTAGTGTGTCATTAACCTATCATGCCAAGATCAGGACCAAGTCCATCCTCTGATCAGTGACATCGCATTATTTCACCCCATGATGAGCAACTATGAGAGTACCAAAACAACAAGGTGTACGATCACTTGGCATTTTGTTCAAGGGAGGAGTGATTTTTGCTTTGTGGCACTTCCTTTGTTTTTTTTTTATCGCTGAATCCATAGAAGCTGCCAACCTTCAGGCATGGGTGCATGTCTTTCCAGTGGGACCCCCTAGAACAGCATTGGATTTTTGAGTGCCCTTTTGATTACTCTTACTCCAATTTTTCATTAGATCTACAAGGATCTTCGTACAACCATGTTGCATGATAACCTTCATAGATGTCGCCAAAGAGAATCCACAAGTCCCCTTGATGTCACACCCTAATCATTCCCTCTTGCTCCATCCTTCTTCATTCCAAGTACAACAAACATAGAATTAATTTTAAGTTTTAAGAATGTCAAGAATATCACTGTACCCTCAAATAGAACCTCTTATTTGTAGAATAGATGAGTGGGTGTAATGGGCTCACTGTCCAAATAATTGATCGTTCAAGACACGATAACATAGAACACACCTCAACCAACGAGCCACACAAGTGTTTTATTCGTAGATGAGATTACTTGTAAGAAAGAAAAAAAGATAAAACAAGAAATTGAAAGATGAAAAATTGGAAAAAAATTGTAAAATTAAAGAAAATGAAAAGAAAATTATTAATTCTGCTTGTTATTAAAATGGGGGATATCCCCCATAACTAAATGGTTGAGCATGAAAAGGATTAATAAATGAAAGATGAGGGTCCTTGCATGTTGGAAACATTGAAACTTGGTCATACTTACCCCATTTGGGTTCACACACTTGATTATAGTAAACATAGTGGGGCAATTTATGAGATGTGGTTCCCAGATAAAGAGTTGACCCACTATGATACTTGGTACCATAAGATGGTATGAAAGGATGTCACTCTTCATGGTTGTATTCATTGGGCCATATGGTTTTTGGAGTGTTAGTTCGTGGCCCTAATGAACTAACATGAGGCATTGGGTTCAAAGAGAAGGATGCACCATGGTGTTGGGCTTGTGCTGAATCGGAAAATGCAGTGGCCTTCGAACTATGTTGTCCCTTCCCATGGTCATGTCTAAAGAAGGGACGCTTTCGATGTTGAGAAGGCCTCTCACTACTATTGGCAATAGTAGCACAAGTAACATTCGTGGGTTGTTGCTATGGTGTAGACACTTCAGGAATAGTAGGTGGTGATGTAGAAGGAGGGAAAGGATGAGAATTTTGAAATTTAGGAGAAGTGTAAGGTACACAAGAAGGTGGTTGTGTTGAATACATGGGCTGATAGTATTGAGGATAATGATAATGCGGTGAGATAGAGTATGTTGACCCAGTTAGGGAAATAGGATGTTGAACTACATAAGAATTTAGATTCGGAAGATACGAAGGGTGTCTCCAATTTAGGGGTGGCTTCCCCCATGACTAGGATTGTTGCCACTGTGATCAAACACAGTATCTCTATATGAAATTTGGGTGTAACGTGCTCTCCCAATGCTCATATAAATGTAACAAGATTGGGCATTGGCCCTTGGGGTGATCATATAGGAAAACATTGCATTCATACATATGATTGGCAGTTGAGCTCTTATTTTCTTCATCCCTTCTTTCCGATTGTCTAATGATATTTTGTCTTTCTTCTCAAGTTGTCAAAACTCTATCTCCAATAATGTTCATATATTCTCCACATTTTTTATGTGTCCATTCCAACATCTTATTGATCTTTGCCT
>MNCI01020141.1:772203-809952 GCA_015680685.1 Gnetum montanum | reverse complement strand
CTATACCATACTCTTGCTTGGCCAACGAGTATCATAGGAAAGAACTTAAGTTTTTGCCAACCGTTATCAATGTTGTTCCATGCACAAGCATTGTAGAAGGCTTGTAAATGTTGTTGCAGATCTAAGTCATAGCCTCCTGAGAAATTAGGGAAGTTGTTTAAATCAAGCCTGGGTAGGCAGCTCTCTTTATGATGCCTACGGGAGATTCGAATAGCCTCTTGTATTTGCGTTATGCTTATAGTGGCTAGTAGGGGTTCATTGTCATCGAGTAAATTATGCTTTCATGCATTGGGATGATGTTGCCTTCATTGATGTTTATAAGAAACCCTCACCTAAGGTTGTGTACTCCAATCTTCATTGTCATATAATTTGTTGGTTCTCCAATGAATTTCCTCACTAGGTATGGCATCATCATAGTCTTGTAGGAGAGGCATGGTTGTGCAATTGTGTGTGAATTTATATGTGAACTTTTATAATTATTTCTTCCTAAAAGATATGTCATTAATTCTTGTACAACAACCTTGTGTGATATAACTAATCTAGATAACTAGCACCGTCCCCAACAATGGCGCCAATGAAGAGTGGCGAGGTACCCCTACACTCAACCATAGGAATATGAGCATTTCACGCATGATCTAGTCGAACTCCATAGATGGACTAGTTGTGGTATCTAAATAGTTATTCTTAGGTCACAGTTCACTCTCTTCCCATCTAGACTAGTGTTAACTTTGTCACGTATGGTTTAGTCCAGAGTGAGGTGTATGATGTGTTCCTATACTACTACTACTCCTAGAGATAATGGAAAATGATATTAACTAAGCTAAGAGAGAGAGGGTGAGAGAGAATCTAAGCTAGCCTAAGTGTGATGAGCATTTGTTCCTCAATCATCTGTACACATCTTGGACCTCGTGCATGACTACCACTGGGATTACCAGGCGTAGATCCTAGGTACGCTACTGGGTTACCAAGTAGTGACACTTAAATGCTCGTGATCAAGTCGTACTGATTCTACGTTTAAAAAGAGTTTAGGGTAAGAATATGTTAACTAAGAAAGTAGTAAATAATAATTAGATAAATAATTAAGCTAATTGGATGCTGCAATGATTAAGTAATCTCGATCTTTATTGCCGATCATGTGTGTGTCCAAGTACGTCACACTCGAATAAGGATGCCATACAATTACAATCACCACACTGCGGGCATGCACTGGGAGAGAAGGGTTGAGAGAAGAACTACTTAAAACTTAAAAGAAGATCTAGAAAAAAATCCTCTATTAGGCCTGTCTACCTCTTATTTATAGATGAGGAGACAAGCTACAATATCGCGGCCAATAAAATGATAACTCATCAATATTTTATTTAGTTCTTAGCTAGGTCATGATGATTAGTAAATCTTATTAAAATATAGTTATTATTTTTATCATATTATTCTTAGGTTAGTGGTTACATATATGGTTAGAATTATCATGTTTTTCTATTATTAATATTTTATTTACAACATAAAAACATCACTCTAGGATAAAATGTGGAACATAGAGATGGCAATAGACATGGATCCAGGTAGTGGCTTTATAGATTGGAGGATTTCGAGTGATGGTCCTAGGGTTTCTATGGTAGCTCCCTCAAAAAATGACAATAACAATGGTAGAATTTCAAAGCAAAAAATATCTTTTATGTATGCTTTATAAGGCTAGATCTAATTTGAGGAAGATCAACCAAAGTTGCAAGATGAATGATATTGATTGTGCATCTTTTGATTACATTGATAGACCAAGAATACTTATTTCTAAAAAGGTCCTACTTATTCAATGAAAATAATTTCAATGGTTCATCATTAACCCTTTTAATGATAAAATACCACTATTAAATAATATGCAAGCCTAGGTTTAATGCACATTAAGTGGTGTTCTAGTTCAAATAAGTGTTCTTGAAGGTAACACAATGTTTTTTCTTTTTAAGTGTGAATATGATATTATCATGGGTGAATTTGACCTAGCATGACAAGTAGAAAATATTATACATAGATGAAGACATGGATTCTAGGGTTTGCCAAATAGAAAAAGATCAAATGAAAAATCCATACTAAGAAATGATTTTTTATTTGGCTACATCTCTCAAGACTTTCTATTAAGTTTTTATCAAAAGGGATCATGGGAAAATTTGTAGCTTTATATGAGAAGCTTCGAATGAATAATCCTAGGATAGTAAAAGTCTTTCCTAATGTAGTTGTGTACTTCTATCTTTGTATGTCAAAGGACATTGATATGGTTTAAAAGGTCATTTTGAAAGGACCAAATGAATACTTTCTCTAATCCATTTCTTATGATAACTATCCCAATGTCTACAAGGTTTTTTTGTAGAATAAGCATATTTCTATAAATTGCCAATTAGATCAAATGAATACCATCATTCATAGGAGAATAAAAAATGTCAAGGAACAACTATTAGTGCTAGAAATCTTGATTGCTTGAATGAAAGAAAATTGAGAGATTTGAGCACTAGAATAGTTTTAACCCCAAATCCCAAGGGCCTTTGAAAAATGGAATTCAAGGTGCCCTAGATGGTCTTGCTGATCACCCAGGGACTTATGAAATGTAAATGGAAATGGTTACAAAAACATAAACATAATCATAGATAAAATTAGAAAAAAAATGAAAATAAAACTATAAACATAAACAAAAAATGGCCAAATAGAAATGTAAATGGCTTTAGAAATGAAAATGGAAACAGTATTAGGTTGCAAATCCGAAATGAAAACAAGTGATACATGGAAACGTAAACTAAAAATTGCACAACATGAACAATAAACTTAATAAAAAATAAAGAATAATGATTCATGAAGTACATGTTTTGTGCCAAAAGTATAAGAAGTTACTTGTGGAAGCTCAAAGTTTGTTGGAGAAGGCAGACTATGTCCTACTACAACTCCATGATCCGATTTCTTCCTAGCTCTAATTTTTAGCAACTTTCCATTGGTTTTCACCAAGGTTTGCAATAGTGTTATGGAAATAGCATTACACTTGGTGCAATGGCTGCTACATGGGAGTCTCTATGCCCAACATAGTACCAGTTTTTGCTACCAAAAGTGTAAGCAAGGTTGCAAGAGTAATAATGGGCTTTGATGGTTGAAAAATGGAAAATGTTATTACTACCAAAAGTTTGCAAAAAATGTAGAAGTGTTAGGAATGCAAAAGTTTTGGAACCTAAAAATGATGTTGAAATTGGGTTTTTATAAGATAGGTTTGCTATTTTGGACCTATGCATAACTACCATGATTGCTAACAGATTGGTGTAAACGTGTAAGTTATAACAGTCATATTCTTCTAACGTAGCTACTATTTGCAGTAAGTTTAGAATGGGCTATAGCAACAAAATCCATCTATTTACTATAAATAGTAAATGAGCTTCTATGACTATGTTGGTACCATCCTTGCTATGCTCACCATTTATAGTAAGTACAAAATAGGCTACAGTCATGAAACTCATCCATTTACTATAAATAGTAAATAGACTTTTGTGACTATGCTAACATCACTCCTACTATGCTAGCCTTGGTGGACTATGCTGAGGTTTTTGGAAAATGGAAAAAGTAGTGGAAAATGTGCCAAAGGTTGGAAACTATAGAAATGGTGGAATCCATTAGAAAGTGCCATGCCTAGTGGAGAATATTATCTACGTTGGCCATTGTTGACATAGGATGATCATGCTAGTTGTTAGAAAAATGGAAATTTTAACAATTCCAATGTTGCACTTCTACCTAGGTCTTGGTGATGACTACACTGGCTACTATGACTACTATAGCTACTATGTCTACTAAAAATGGCTCCAACGTAGTTGGGGCTATATCCCTAAAAAAACCCATAAAAGGCCAATTTTAGTCATTCCAAAGATGTTATTAGCCTTCCCAAGCCCAGATATAGACATTAGATATATTTTTCTACTTGGAAAGTGAGGCAATAACTTTTGAACCATTTTTCTGGCCTTAGAAAGTTGAAGTATGCAAGATTGTAACTCATGGACTACATATCTCACATTTACAATGAATCCTTATCTCAAGTTAGGAAATGAAGGTTACAACATGAAATTTGGTAGTGTTTCATTGGATCCTCTTTGTTGATGTATGGAGGATTAACTTGAGAGACATCAACAAAGAATACAAAACACCATTGTAGGTCCATCACTAACGCACCCTTTCCATGGTTGATTCATTAGTGTCAAACCATGCTACAAAGTGCTTGTGATGATGGAAGAAGGTTATGATGGTGAAATGGAAATTAGGTCATAGGAAAATGGTTATGAAGGCTAACAATGCATTCCAAATGTTGACATCATGACTATGGTATGGAACTGACATGTTGGTTAATTGGTATGCCTTAGCACTTCGTACTTTGAGGTGTGGTTCACTTGATGAATGCATTTGAGGAACCAACACCTCTCTCTAAGATTCCTTTGGCTAATAGGCTCCTCCCCTTGTATGTTTTGAGCCATCGATCGATCCTTTAGGCTTCATTGGCCATTTGGTTTCTTAGCAATTTTCTTTCCCCATTTTTTGTAGGGGTGAAACCTTCATTGGGTTTTATTTCCAAAGCCATTTTTTATTTAGTTTTCCCATCAAGTGATGTGTGTTACAATCAATGGAATAGATGGTTTTCCATTGAATGAGGTGTGTTACATTCAATGGACTTAAAGGTAAAGCATGACAAAGGGACGTTGTACAACCATAATGCATGAGTGTAAAACATTAGTCAACATTATCATCCAAGTTAAGGAAGGTTATAACCAAGTTGTATGATTGGGCTCAAGGAAATGGTAATGGAAATCATATGAAACAAGAACTCTTGGCATGGTAGGACAAACTCATCGAATCTTGCACATCGAGATCACATGATGACTTGCTACTATGATGAGTTTCATCTCCATGATGACTCTAGGCTTCATCTTGCAAGGACAACTCCAAGAGGACAAGAAAACTAGAAATAGAAATCATGTTGTCACAATGAAACACATAAAGCCAAGTAGAATAGTTCAATAGATTGAACTACCAAAGGTTACATGTGTTGCCAGTTTAAGGTCCTAGCAAGCCATGGTGCCAATTAAAGATCTTAGTGAACCATTGTGCTAGTTTAAGGTCTTAGTAGACTGTGGAAAGTAAGCACACTTTTTTATTATTATCAGCTACATGTAGTATGATTTTAGATAGGAATGACTGACTGAATTGGCCAACTCATTCCCATCCATGTTTGCTATCTGATAGGCCTTGTTGCCATAGGCCTTAGTGATCAAGAAAGTTCCTTCCAAGTTGGCTAAGAACTTGTCTGCATGCTCACCAATGGTCTTAAGGACTAGGTTCCCCTTTTTGATCTTACACTTTCCCAATTTATGGTGGTTTTCTATTTCTACCTTTCTTCGTAGGACTCGATGTAAGTAAGCATTTGCACACACTGCTCCACCACCGAGTCTAGGTCCATGGACCATAGCTCCTTGTTTTGTTCATCATTGATGAAATTAAAGCAATGGTATCTACAATTAAAGAGGTAAACCTACTTCAAAACCATAAATAAGGCTATATGGGATTATGCCTGTTGCAGTACAGTATGTAGTTCTGTATGCCCAAAGTGCATGTACAAGCCACTCATGCCACTTGCACTTACTATTGTTTAGCATTTCTTAAGCAACTTGATGATGGCCTTGTTGCTTACTTTAGCTTGTCCATTGGCTTGAGGATAATAAGGTGATGAGAAAGAGTGCTTAATGCCTAGGTTGTGAGAGAAATTTTTCATTTCTTGGCTACTAAATTACAGTCCATTGTCTATGACTATGATCATAGGTATATCAAAATGGGATACTATGTTGTCCAAGATGAATCTACAAACTTGTTCAGATGTCATTTTCCTTAGGGGAATAGCCTTAACCCACTTGGTAAAGTATTTATTGTAGTGATGATGAAGCTATCCCCTACGGAAGACTTGGGAATTATAGGTTTTATGATATCCAATCCCCATCATTGAAATAGCCAAGTGATCTAAGTGGTGTGTAACTTAGTTAGTCGTATGTGTATGAGATTTCTATGTCATTGGCAAGTGTCACAAGTTTTGACCTCTACAAGTAGTTGCTTTCCATATAGGGCTAGTATTAGCCTAAACGTCTAATATTAGTGGTCATAGCTCCAAGTCCTATATGTCCTCCACAAAAACCCTCATGAACCTACTCTAGAACTATTCCAAGTTTAGTTCTACCAAACCACTTTAACAATACACCATCATAGGACCAGCAACACAATGTATTATCACCTACTATGCATACTATTTTTAACATTTACATACAACATCCTTTTAGGTAGTAGTTAGGCCTTGTGAAGATTCTCCATGCATAAGGTAAAACTTGACATCATCGTACCACGCCTTTATAGGAGCAATATGAACTACAACCACAAGGTTATCCTTAGTGTTATGCCTAATGGGAACAACATAGTTCATAATCAAGGTGGACAACTTACTAAACACATTTGGTGTCACACTAAGGGCTAGTGTTGTGATGGCATCAACTATGGCATTCTTGTTTTGGGGTATGTGTTGGATATCAATATCTGTAAATTGTTGTAATAGTTGTTTTCCTATGTCATAGTAAGGTTGTAGATGCTTAGCTTTACATGCATAAACCTTGGTTACTTGGTTAACCACAAGCTAAGAATCACCCTTGATCATCAAACACTTAATTCCTAGATCATAAGCTACCATCATCTCTATGATTAAACCCGTATACTCTGCTATGCTATTGGTGCATGAAAACCTCAAATGATAGCCGAAGGATCAAATTTCACCAGATGGAAACATTATGATGGTAGCAACACTAGCCCCATGGGTAGTTGAAGCTCCATCAAAGTGCATGACTACCTCATAATCCTTGGGCACTTGGCTGAAGGTGTTAACATTCTCATTGGGAAACCTAGGATCTATAGTTACTTGGTCATCAATAGGAAAAATAGTAAGTTGTATGGCTATGGCTTAACCTTTCATTCATGATTGAGAGACATAATGAAGGTTAAACTCTACTGTTATGGCTTTTCATCAAGCTATATGACTACTCTCATAAATATTGATCATTATGGCTCCAAGTATGTCATCTTTGCAAATGACACTAACCTAGCTCCTAAAGAGGTAGTGTCTTCACTTCTTAAATGAGAAGACTAATATTAGATGATACTTCTCTACCTTGATTTATCAAGTCTTATGGGTAACCAATACATGGCTAAGATAGTATATTAGTATTTTTACTCCATCATCATGTTTTTGACCAAGTAGAAAGGCAATAGATGTGTCAAATATGATAAGGTAGATGTAAAATAGTTTACCCTCTTGTGGAGGATAGACTGTCGGTAGTTGTGCCAACTCTTGATTAAGGTTTTCAAAGGCTTCTTAGCATTGAGCCATCCACTCATAGTGAACCCTTTCATAAGTAAGTGTTTCATGGATTGTAGCTTATCTGTGAGCCTAATGATGAACCTACAAATAAACTGTAATCAATATTGTAGTCCTCAAAGCTCCTTAAGGTTATTTGGTGCTGCCAAGTTGGAGATGGCTTTAACTATATTAGGATCAACACATATCCCTACTTCTAATACTACAAAGCCAAGTGTCTTACCAGTTTTGACACCAAATACATACTTCTTACGATTAAGTCTAAGTTTGAACTTAAGACATTATTTAAGCATAAGGTCTAGGTCATTAACATGGCCATTGGCCACTTTGGACTTAACAGTTATATTGTCTACAAAATCATTCAACAAACCTAACATATAATCATTAAAGATATATGTCATGACTCTTTGATAGGTTACTCTAGCATTCTTAAACCAAAAGGGAATCATAGTATAGCAAAAGGTACCCCAAGGGATCATGAGGTCATACTGAGTTGGTGGTCTAGGTTGATCCTAATATGGTTGTATCCCAAGAACCCATCTATGAAGGATAATAAGGCATGTTTAACCATAGTATCAATGAGTTGATCGATGCTAGGAAAAAGAAAATCATCTTTAATGGTTGTCTTATTTAGATCTTGGAAATCGATGCAAATACAGATACTCCCATTTTTCATAGGAACTATGACTATGTTGAACACCCAATCTACATAGTCAACAACTCTAATAAAACCAGCTTGGTAGAGCTTGGTAATTTTATCATGAATGGTCAAGGCCAAGTCAAGTCTAATCTTACACACTTTCTTCTTAACTAGTCTAATGCTAGTATTAGGTATGATGTTGTGCTGGACTAAGCATGGGTCTAGACCTAGCTAGCATATCCTAATATGATCAGGCAAAGGTCTTGATGTTGTCTTATAGGACCTTGGTGATGTCTTGAGCTTGTTGAGGTTCTAATGAGGAACTTAGTTTAAGGGTTTTCTCCTCACCACTATGTGTTGTGATAGGAATCTCAACTAAAGAGTCTTCAATAATGTAACTAGCCTTTAGATGAAGGGTCTTAACTAGGTTTTCAGGCCACTCTAGAAGTTTTTTGATTGAGGCTATGTGGGCATCAAGACTCTCAAGCTCAAGATCTAGATAATCAATATCGATACATTGTTCAACATCACCATGAGGTCCACTCAAGCTCAAAGGCAAGGCAATTTGCTTCCAAGTGTCCATTATTCTACACATCAACCATAAACACATTTAGTGGCACCTACGTAAAAATTGGTGAATAATGCACAAATACCATAAAATATCCATGTAAATATGCAAACACTTGGCATCCATGCATAAAGTAACATGTAAACAATGTCAACCAAGGCTATAAGTGATAAATAATGACCATTGGGGTTTAAAAAATGCTATATGGGTCAATCAAAGGCCATTATAAGTTGAATCAAAATAAGGGTATGAACAAAATAAGATCATACACCATTAACTTAGGTTAAATGGTGTCAATTTAAGGCCTTGGCAAGCCATAGTTACATGGTATCAAAAAATGGTCAAGGATGACCCAATCTCATTGGTTAACATAAATCCAAGGCTAAATAAGGATCAAAAAAGGTCATAATAGAGAAAATAAAGTGAACATGATAAAACATGAGGTTATATAGAGGTTGTATGCAATCAATTGATGAGAAAGAAGGTTAATAATGCAAAACAAGGCCAAAAATAGGATCAAATCTGTGACAATGGAATGCATATAGTAAAAATTAGCTAATACTAGTTAAATAGGGTTATATTTTTCCAATTTCAGACCTTAGTAGGCAATTGTATGGGGCTATAGGGCTGTTGAGAGAGTTTGGACACATGAGGAGGTCATTCTAGGGCTATTTTGAAGCAAAATATGCACCTTTTACTATGACTATGTTGGGCCCTACTGATGACTATGCTAACCTAGCATAGTCCTACCTTCCTCTAGCATACCTAGCATTCAAGGATAATTTCCTAGGCTTGGTATGATCATTTTCAAGCTTTCAATTGTCTAAACAGCTAACACAAGGGGTAGGTATTGAAGATTAACAAGTTTTTGCACCATTTTGGCTTTTTGGAAGGTTGAAAAGCTTAACTCCATGGGTGACTACACTAGGCTAACGAGTTACAACATAGTCATAAGGAATGACTAAGTTTGTATGATTTCCAAGGTTGGAATAGAGTCAAGTTTGTAATTAGGAGCCATGGGCACGAGGTTCTCGGCATTTCAAATCAATCTAAGCTACTTACTGTCAATTTTTGTTGCTACATTTTCCATTCCAACTGAGACTACGCTAGCCTAGCATAGTCCTTAGCTTCTTTACCATAGTGTTATATGAAAAATGTATTTTGGTAAGTTTTGAAGCTCAATTTATTGTCCTAATGGGCTTTTGGGATCATTGGTGTTGCCGACAAGGGTTTTGGTGCCAAATTTGTTAGTTTTGTGCCCATTTGAACCTTGGATGACCTAATACCATGGGACTCCACTAGGCATGAAATCCCTAGCATAGTTGATGAATTTGGAATGAGAAATGATGAGAAAAGATGCATTCAAGCTTATTTCCCAAGGTTCCAAGGTTTAGGCATGTTCTGATAGGATTCTGGGTCTTTTTGGCAATCAATTTGGGCAGTTTTTAGGTGGTTTGGATAATCTTTAGGTGGACTGAATTGGGCTTGAATAGGGACTACACTAGCCCAATGTAGTCCAAAACTGCTTTCAACATAGACAAGTTAGATGTGTTCAGAAATTAAGTTTTACTACCAAATTTGACTCCAATGTATCTTAGGACTCCTAAAAGTGAATGTTGGGTAATTTTGAATAATTTTTTAGAAAATTTAGGGGGACTACACTAGGCCTAGGTAGGGACTATGCTAGGCCAATGTTGTCCTAATTTCCTTCAACATAGTTGCATTCCCAAATTAGAGAAAACTAAGTTCTATTTCTAGAATCAACTCCAGTAGTGTCCCAAGACTTTCGAAAATGAGTTTTGAGTTGTGTTTGATAGTTTTTTGAGTGGTTTATTTTGACTACATAGGGCTTGGGTAGAAACTATGCTAGCCTAGTGTAGTCCTAATCTCTTGTTAGTGTATTGAGTTTGGAGAAAATGGAAAAATTAAGTTTTACTACCACAATTGGCTCTAATGAGCCCTAGAACTCCAAGAAGCATACTTTAATCCACTTTTGTCAATTTTTAGGCATGTGGACTATGCTAGGCCTATAGAGGAACTATGTTGGCCTAGCATAGTCCCAATCCATCCTCAACATACTTAAGGTTTAAGGATAAAAAATAATGAGAGAAGGTGGGTTCCATGGCCAGCCAAGCTCTGATGTTGCACTAGGCTTGATTAAAAGTGGATTTGGTTTTTTTTTAGTTAACCTTGGGTAGTTTGGTGTGGACTATGCTAGGGTTTTAGGGGACAACACTAACCTAGTATAGTCTGAGTCCATCCTTAGAGTATTCATGGTTTGATACTCCAAAAATGATGAATTTTGGCCTAGATTCAAGGTCTGATGATTCGAATGTGTCTTAGCAAGGTCCTGTAGTCAAAAATGGTGGTCTCTTGGTTAAATTTGGCTTGGTTTGGAATTCAAGATGTGGACTACACTAGGCCTTGACTAGGACTACTCTAGCCCAGCACAATCCCAACTTCCCTCCAAAGTAGTCTAGGCTTGGGACGGTCATTAGAGGTTCCTAAAAGGCCCCAAGGTTTACTAATGATAAATTTAGGTCATTTCTATAATTTTTAGTGAATTTTTTGTTGATTATTCTAGGCCTAGGTAAGGACTATGCTGGCCTAGCCTAGTCCAAATCTCCCCTAGTGTAGTTAAAGTTGGGATGCTTAAAAATGATGAAAACATATAGGATTCATTACTAAATAGGACTAGGTGAGGTCTTAGGGTTCATCAACAGTAGTTTTGGGTCATTTTTGATAAGTTTTTATCAAATTTTGAGTGACTATTTTGGGCTCTAGTAGGAACTACATTGGCCCAACATAGGCCCAAGTTCCATCTAGCGTAGTCAATGTGGAATTACAAAAATTGGTTGAAAATGAAAGTTTTGGAGTTAAATAGTCTTATATAAGGTTTTAGGATTGATCAAAGGAAATTTAAGGTCATTTTTGAAAAATTTTGATGAGTTTCTAGTGGACTACACTAAATTCATGTAACCCACATATCTCTCCAGCATAGTTAAGGTAGAAGTTGCCAAAAATGCTAGAAAAAATAAAAGTATCATAGTTAAATGGGTTTAGAAAAGGTGTTAGGTTTTAATAAAAAAAATAATTTTAAGTCATTCTTTATAATTTTTGATGAGTTTTTGGTGGACTAAAATGGGCCTAGACTGGGACTACATTGGCCTAGCGTAGTCCTAATCTCCACCCCAACATAGTCAAGGTTATAGTGGACAAAATGGTGGAAAAACATAAGATTTTTGGTCAAATAGCTTCAAATTGTATTTTAGGATTCATTGGATGTTTATTTGCATAGTTTTTTTTATTGGTTTTGTCAATTCTAAGCGAACTACGCTAGCCTTATGTAAGGACTAGGTTGGCCTAGCATAGTCTCCTCTTCCTTCAGCATAGCCATGGTGAAAGGTATCAAAATGTGAAAAGAAAATAGGTTTTAATGGTCATACAGGCCTAAAATAGGGTTTTAGGATTTGTTGGGATCAATTTACATGATTTTTGATATATTTTTGATAATTTTAAGGGAACTACACTAGGCCTTCAGTAGGAACTATGCTAGCCCAGCATAGTTCCAACTCCCCATCCAACGTAGTCAAGGTTTTCATGATGAAAAGTGGAAAAATTGGTTAGGTTTGACCTAGTTTTCAGCCCCATGGTATTTCAAGGTTCTTAGGAGTTGAGTTGAACTAGAAGATGAGTTGTTCAGGGCTGTTTAGGTGGACTACACTGGCCACCACCAAGGACTGAGCAAGCTCAACATAGTCACACTTGGCCAACTCCATTTGAGTTGAAAAATAATGAATTTTTCTTCCATGTTTGGTCTGTCAAGGTTTTAAGGTCTTAGAGGTGGATTTGGATTTATGCATGATGGATTTTTGGATTTTGAATGGACTACGCTGAGCACCTACTGAGACTACATTGGCCACCTACAGGGACTATGATGGCCTAGCATAGTCCTCTTAATCCTCAGTGTAGTCCCATGTGGAAACACAAATTATTGGATTTTCTTTGGATTTTTTTGTCAATCGATCAATAGTTTGAGGTCACTAAGCATCTTGAAGAGATGTGGAGGTTCCAAGATGTAGTGTTAGAGGTCTGTGATGGACTGCATGATCCATTTGACCCTTAAACCCTAGAACTACATTGCCCTAGTGTAGTCCCTGAGTTTTCCCAATGTAGTCATGGGGAATATGGAAAAAATTTGCACCATTTACTACATTTGACAATGTCTCAAGCTTACTGAAAGCTAATACTAGCTTTTGGAGGGATGGTATGTCAATTTGGAGTCGACTAGAGGCTAAATGAAATGGATGGATGGCCTAGCACTAGAGGCAAGCAATATATCATACTGAATATGTTGGGCATCATCTAAGACTATGCTGGCCCACTGTAGTCCTTAGTTTTTACTAGCGTAGTCATGTAAAATGCCTAATTTTTCTCATAATCAAAAGAATTTGATGAAGTCCCAAGGCTTCTAGGAGCATAGGATTGAAGGGAGGATAGAAGTGGTAGTTGTCCTAAGGCTTCCATGGATTCTACCTTAGCCTAGTCTAGCTAGGAGGTTGAAAACCCTCAATTTAGTCATGGTTTTTTATGCCATTCTTAGGAGCATCCAATGGGGCCCAATCAAAATTAGCGAGTTCTTTACACCAAAATCTACACATAACCCAACGTAGTCCCTAGTTTCTAACTTTTTCACCCCAAGTGAAGTGGAGTTGCAAAGGGAAACCAGGGTTTTGATGTTGGTGCTTATGTTTGGATGGATTTAAAGTGGAAAACTTGCAAAAATCATACTTCCTTGTCATTACACCTAAGTGAAAAGCTCTGATGCTATCACAACTACCTACTACCTAGCAATAGCATAGTTCTAGCTACTTGTCTACTACTACCAACTTAGTCACTTTAGAGACCAAGGATCTTTTGTGTTTTGGTACCTGTTTTCACACCAAGGTGAAGAAGGTGACTCCTACAAGGAATCCTAGGTTGGAGGATGTAGACACCACTACCCAAAGCTTGGCACATCTGCCTTGTCCAAGGATTGTGGAAGACTCCACCACCATTTTTCCCAGGTACACATTTCTTGCCAGTTTTTCCACTTTTCCATGTATTTCATTCTCTGTGTTTTGTTTCATTTTTTAGATATATGCTTGTAAATTTGTTATTTTTAGACTCTATGAAAATACTACCATAGATCTAGGCCATGTTTATTCAATTTTAGTGTTATTTGGGCTTTGGGTTTTGGTTATGTTGAGGTTTAAATGCTTTTCCCACAATTTTCAGGGGCTTTTGCTTTTTCGCCAAAAAAAGAAATGCTAATTTTGGATTTCTCCTTGAAGAAATGGTTGGGTTTTTGAATTTTCTAAGGTTATAGGATTATTTTTAATCATTTTTTGATCAATAATATATTTGAACCCCTCAATTTTTCCTAATAGATAATTTTCTATGGTTGTTTCCATCAGGTTGCGTCAAGTGGGTTTTCTATCCTTAGGTTGTTCTTTGTCTACGTTATGTAATTTCTCTATGGTGAACAGTTAAGGAATTTTAATTTTATTGCCATGAATTTTTCATTAATGATTCGGATTCCAACAAATCTTGAATCACCAAATTCAGATAAATGGTTTGACTATTACAGTTGTTTTCATTAGCTTATGTGAAAATGGGTTTCAAGCATGACAGCCATAGTTAGGTAAATTTGGTAATTTTTCCTAAAAATACGTTTCATAATTTTTATATTTTCTTATATGTTTTTGTATTTCATTTTTTTTCAAGTCCAATGGTTATGGAATCATTGAATTGTGTTGAGTAGTTAATTTGTTATGGCCTTTTCCATTTGGTCCCGCAAAATTAAGGTTCTAAGGCTATGACACATTTACCCCTATGAAGATGGACAATGTTGAGAATTTGGAAAAAAATTTCCATCAATGTCCCATGATCCTGGGGATAGTTTGGGATGTTGGAAAGGAGTTGGAAGTTGTTTGGTCCAAATAAAAAAAAATTCATATAAGTGTTTTCCTATGGCTATTTTGGTGTAAAGTGTGAATTTTGGCTTAATCCTAGTTTTAAACATGGGTTGTATTGTTTATTTTTTCTAAGTGTGGAATTAATCATAGAATTTGAACATTTATTCTTAAATTGCCATTTTTCAAGCTTTTAGCCCTAAACTATCAATTCCATGTTTTTTATTGTAATTAGTCATTGCTAGAATTTTATTTTTAAAATGTCATTTTTGGATGTAAACTGTTTCAAATTTTGTTTAAGTGTTGTTTAATATGTTTAATAGATATAAGGATATAAGGTTTGATATAGTAGTTGTGATGTTATCTTGTTATTATTTTAATGTACTTTACTTTGGTTTTGGGCTTTGTCTACATCACTACAACGGTTGTGGTTGGATGTTACAGGGCCTTCTTGAAGCCCCTTCTAGCGGTCATAGAGATGGTGGGGCTCTTATGTTGCATCCACCTCCTTGGGTCTAACTCTCCAATTCTAGATATGAAGTGGGATCATAGTGGAATATGGTTGAGGCCAAGACTTTCTTGCCTACTTTCTATAGAACTTCAATGAGATGGTGTGATCACACTTGACGTCTGCGGCTATAGCAATGATCATAGAGACCATCCTACCTAGGTCTTCTAGTTTACTTATCAAGTTCATCATGGATGAACTTGACGCTTGCATGGGGGAAGAGAGCAATGATGGCACTACCACTGTGGGCTCTGACAAATTGTCAACAATTTGGGAGATGCCTAAATTTAGTTAGTATAACATGGACAACACTTTAAGTATTGTCCATTACACTCATACATTATTCCAAAATCATTTGGGCACCATTTATTGCATAGAGGGGTAAGTAACGTTGTCTTTGATTTATGGTTATTTTCTATCATTGTGTACTTAAGTTATGATGATTTTTTGTTGTATCACTTACCTACAAGCTAGGGATGGATGATCAAGGCTTAATCAAAGTTGACAACCTCCTACTCCTAGCCCACATAGGTTTAGAGGTATTTACCAAAAGCCCAAACGTAAGGCTTGCGGTATTGGAATAGCTGGAGGGTGACTTTGAAGACAACATCGGATGCCACCCTAAGGCTTATACGAGATGCCTAGGGAATGGGACCATAGATGGTTGGTGGGCCAACCCATCCCTTGATGACTTAGAAGTAAACCCATCCCCTAGAGCTCCTAAGATGTCTACATTAAATAGGTGAAGTGAGTGCTTTATTTTGTTGATTTTGAGTTATTCGTATGCTACCATTTTTCTAGTTATTTTGGTTTCAGTTGTTTAAGTAGTTGTATCAATGTTTTTTTAACTTAGTTATAGCTATTGTAACTTGTTTTACATGATGCACCTATTCTGAAGCTAACAAGCTATCCTTCATTATGTTGCAAATGCCAGTCCATCAACTGAAGTTATGATTATCACTTTGGAACATGCTGAGAAGACCTTGATCCTTAAGTTTGGTAAGATGGAATACTCACACGATTGGCTATTGGACCACACACTCAATGCTATATGTGCAAGGATCATTCATGTGGGCCTATTTTACCTCTTCATGGTTCTTAGCCTGATCATTCACACTATAGAGATGTTGAACATCATTGACTCCTTTAGCCAAGAAGTCAAGAAGTTCATCACCTATGTTCATAGTGTGATCATTGTTTTGAAGTTTAGTGCATCCACATTCAGTGACCTCTTTTGTGTTCCAAAACATGGCATACCAATTATTGCCAAAGCAAGGAGGAAGGTTGACCATTAGGAGGAAGTAGAAGAGTGGCTAAACACTCATCCTAGCAGTAAGGGATACTCTCTAAAATAGATCAAGTCACCATAGATTAGAGAATTGTATTCCTTATTCCGATCCTGGGCATTTCCTAAGTTATTATTGTAGGGGAAAGCCTTGGGCATAGAGCAAGCTTGGACCATGAATTAGGTATTCACTAAGGATGCTCGATTCAACTAGCTTGCACACTTGATTTTTGGGATACAGTCGAAAATCTAAAAGCTTTGCAACAACCTCACAACAAAGTGCCATGTGCACTTCACACTTTTGTAGGTTATTTATGGAGGTTTGTGGAATTCCTAGTGGTGAAGGATAGATGATGGATTACCCAAGATCCATCCCAACTCACCAAACCTTGGGTGAGCTCCTTGCTCCGACCATGCAAGCCTAGGACTTGCTAGAAGCTATGGGTGAATTGTTGTCTATCACTACCAAGGGGATTACTAGTAGGCATTGTGTATCCCTTGATAACACAATGGCTAAACCTCTCATAGTACTAGCTAGCATCAAGAAGGATCAAAAGTTACATAAAAAGTTTGAGGAAACAACTAGGGCCAAGCTTAAGAGGCCCTTGATGGATAAGATAGCACCAATGATCAAGAAGCCTTTGCCAAAGAAACTAATCATCAAGCTTAGAGGGGTGTATCATGATGTTATAGGCATGTTCTTATTAATTTATTGTCTACTTGTTAATTTATTTATTTTCATAGGTCATGGTCTTAATTTGATGTAGTTAATTAATGGTCCTACAAAATGTGTTAAGTTACATTATGTTTTATGGTTGGTTCCTTTGTAGGTAATCAACAAGAACAAGAAACTCTTGTAGTAGGAACTGCTACTGCAGAAGAGCAAAGGCATCAAGAGAAGGAGTAGAAACAATGTCAGGAAGAAGAAATATTGAAGAATTATGAGGATAGGCATTGTAGAATGAGGGATTACCTACTCTTCCACCTATGGGCCACTTGGACATCATGCTAGAGGATTCACAATTGAGTAAACCTCCTATTGTCATATCAAAGAACCTCTCGGGTACTTATGACCTTCAATTTTAAATGTTGTACATGTTATCTTTCATTGATTCATGTCTATCTTTGGCTATGATTGTTCATTACTTACTACACTTGTATCCCAAGAGCCACAAGTAGAAGCTTCCACTTCTACCTTTCACATGCAACCATGGGTGGAAATCCCCAATAAACTTGAACTCATGTAGGGTGTAGCTGAAGATATGATCAGCCAATTATAGTAGATAGCTTCTAAGATTGGTAAGAATTTTAACCCAGTTTTCCTTTATTTATTTTTATATTTTTGGTCTTTTATTTGGTTTCCTTGGTTATGTAGTTTTTGTTACTAAATGGTTTTATTTGTTGACATTATTTTATGTTGGATACAATGCCTAAACTAAGATGGGATCCTAACAAGCCAGTGAAGGTTGACACATTGCCTTCCTTACCTTCTAATTTAGAGAATGTCTCACATGGACTATATGAGGATGCCAATGGATGTGCACTATCATGTGCTAAGCCATTTTGGAAATGTAGACACTCCAAACAGTTCCTATGGGAATAAGTTATAACATTGAGAAAGGAGAACAACAAGCTAAAAGAGGAGGTGACATATCTCAAGGACCGTAAGGACTTCATAAAGGTCTAAGTATCCAACCAGAACTCCTTACGCACTAGGGAGATAATTTGGGCCTAATAGTGGAATGTGATCTAAGGCAAAGTTGTTCTTTCCAAGCATATAGCAAAATAGAATCCTTAAGTGGGATCGTACACAAAAGGATCTACAAAGCCAAATAGGATGCCTACCTCAAATGGCTATAGGAGGAGTCTACAAAGTGATGAAAGCTAGAACTGTTCATGATGGGCATCAATGTGCAGGAAGTCTATAAAATTTTTGTGAAGAACATGGTTGTAACCAACTCTCCCACTCATCAAATTACTACTACCTAAGGGGAAGCAACTAACACCACATTCTTGCATGAGCTTCCTACATGAAGTGACATTGACCATACTAACATCCTTACCAGTATTAATCTTAGGGATGTAGACTAGGCTAACATGTTTGAAGATTAGCTTCTCCACCATCTAGAGACTAGTCTTCAGAACTTCCTCGTAGAACATGTGGCTCCAAAACCATCTCAATTTTGCTTATTTCAGCATTGGTTTTGTTTTTTTTTTTAAGTTATTTATTTTGTCTTGATGTGTGTTGGTTACTAATCAATTTTGTGTTGTCATGTCATAGGAACTAGATGACAATAGCAACCCCAACGATGAAGGTAGAGATGATCCCCCACCCCCTCCTATAGATTCTACTTAGTTTCATGAGTTTCCTTTCATTTTCAATTGTTTTGATTTCATGTTAATGATGATGTATGACTAGTGTTAGTAAAAATAGTTTATTTTTTAAAATTTTTATTTGGAGATTTTTGCCACATTATGTGGCCATGGTTATGATATTATGGATGTTTTAAATTTTATTTTTATTTTAATTCTAATTCTGGTTATAATGTTCTAGTGTCATGGTTTTGCTTATGTTACGATTCTATGTTGTAATTTATATCTAAAGGCTACGTTGGCTAAACTTGGTTGTCATGTGATAGAAAGTTAAAATGGTTATGGGACAAAGTTGTAAAATAAAGAGAAAATGAGATATAAGGTTTTTTTCTAGTTTTAGGCCATGGCAAGGCATGTGGTATTTGCCAATTTAAGGCCATGGCAAGGCATGCTGTATTTGCCAGTTTAAGGCCATGGCAGATCATATTTCTAGTCTAAGGCCATGGTGGGTCATACGATATTTGATAGTTTAAGAGCATGACAGGCCATACGATATTTGCTAGTTTAAGGCCATGGTGGGTCATATGATACATAAAAGAAAAATATATTTTTGGTTATTTTATGTTTTATAATTTTTTATGGATTTTACAATTTTCAAATTTTTATGATGTTTTTGGACTTTTTAATTAAAAAGAAAAAGGCTTCAAAAGTAAAAGGATGTAAAACAAAGGTAAATTTTAAGCTATAAGAAAATAAATAATTCAACATAAAGGAAAACAAGGTAACAAAAACAAAAATAAGTATAAACTAGGCTATTGGGCTATAAGTACATATAGTTATAGTGTTGTAAGTGCATAGGGTGCAAGAAGGATTAGGAGCATATATCACTTGTGCAAGTGTTTCCTAATCTTCAAGAGAGTGAGAAATGTATATGGTATATTTTACACCAGTTTATATTCTCCATCTCCTTCACTAACAATTTTGAAGGGGAGCTCTCCCCATAACTCATCAATGGGTTCATCATTGTTTACTTCGACCTCTTTTGCTCTATCACTCCTTTCAATTTTGTCATAAATGGTAGGAGTTTCTTCCTGAAACTCCACTTCAAACCCTTATTCTACATTAACATTGTTAGTAGCTAAAGGGACCGTGCTATCACCGTGGATAATGATCTCACCTT
Organism: Gnetum montanum; assembly: GCA_015680685.1. Taxonomy (NCBI): domain Eukaryota; kingdom Viridiplantae; phylum Streptophyta; class Gnetopsida; order Gnetales; family Gnetaceae; genus Gnetum; species Gnetum montanum. Next base: position 790,087 of record MNCI01020141.1, on the reverse strand, counting down.
CCTCATAAGATAGGTGAATTTCCTTGTGAATATGTGAAGACACAACTTGCAATTCAGCCAACCAAGGTCTTCCCAAGATGATGTTGAATCCTAGTGTTTCTTCTAGCACCAAGAAATCTACCATTATAGGGAATTTCACCCTTGCCACAAAATCTAGAGAAATGAAGCCTTTGACAGTAACCCATGATCGATTAAAGGATTGAAGGATTGAAGTTGATGTATGTTGCATCTATTTTGTCAATCCCAAGCGTTCAATGATGGTATGAGGTATGATGTTGATTGCCACCTCATAATCTACATGTACCCTATGTACTTTATATTTCCCAAACCATATAATTATAAAGAGAGGCACCTTGGTTACTTCGTCATTTTTGGGGTTGGTCTTGATTTCGTTGTCATGAAACAGTAGATATGTTGACTTTAATTCTTTTTGTGAATAGGATACCATGACTAAAGGGATAGACTCTTCATTAGCAGAGACATCCTTGCTAACAGGAATAGAGGTTAACATCTTAACCAATGTCTCATAGTGTGCAGCAAAATTCACGACCAAGTCATACAAGCTCAAGGTTGTGTTCTTTTGTTTGAGCAATTGCTTAACTTGTTCCATCACATTAAGGAAGTCTTTGTTATTAATCATTGATTTGTTGTTTCTAACTTCCTCAATGAGTCCCAAAATACAAGCTTCATGCTTGGGTTATTATTGTCGCCTATCCTCCTTCTCTTCTTCTTCATGTTTTGGTTCCTTCCATGGTTTACTTGTTGAAGCAACTTGGGTTGTAGGAGTCATGGGAACAGATGAAGTAAGAGTTGGCTTTAGTGGGCCCACTTCCTTCCTCAACTTATAATAATTTTCATTGTTGTTCTTGGCTTCCTGCTCAGCCTTCTTTTGTTGTTTGGTTAGGGATTTCTTATTATCCTTAGTTGGTTGCAAGGAAGAAGGAATTGCATAGGCCACCAAGAAGGGTTATTCTATTGTTGGGATAGGTTGTGTTATAGAGGTTTGGGGCACCCTGATGACACAAGGCTCCTTAATGGGCATTCATGATGGTACCCTTACAAAAAATGGGATCTTGAGCTAGTAGAAGTTGAAGAGTCCCTTTCATTGTACAGGGGTACCCGAATCATCAATGGTTCCCTTACAGGAATCTGATTGTCATCAACATTTAACATCAATATAATGTATGAAATTTTGTTAGCATTCATTGGGTTCTTATATACATGCATCAATTGATTATGTGGCCTCACTAGGTTCAAAGTGTCTACTACTAGTTCCCCCTATTGATCATCTTTTGCAAGTTATCTTTAAGTGCAAGGAAAAAGTCAGTATCATGACCCAGCAACTAATGGTAATGGTAGAAGTAGTTGATCTTAAAGTATTTATGTACTAGAGGATCATCCTTAGTTGCTTAAGCAAGGTCTTTTTCTATTTCACATAACCTATCATGCCTCTTATAGGAAATCTTAGTCATCTTCTTGTATTGAACCTTACTGTTCTTCAACAATTGGTCTAAAAGCTTTGATGGCTTGAGGGGTAACTTGGTATATTTTGATTGGTCTTTCTATGTAAAGTTAGGCATAGATGTAGTTGATGTAGTGGCCCTAGAGGTTGAGGGATGGTTTTCATTATTGGAAAAAGGAACCTTGTGTTGGTTAGTCTTCGACCCCTAGGTATTTGGTTTACTCTCCTTAGTCATGGTTGCCACTACTACATTATTTTACATACCTTTCTCTAGTTCATTACGCACATGTTGATTTTTATATGCCATGTAGGTAGGATCGTGGTTGACTTCTATGGCATCTTCTATGTTCTTGGTCTGGTAAATGGCTTAACTAAGAGACTATGGATCAAGATAATATAATTTTCACTCTATGAAGTTATTAACCATCCTCTTGAAGATAGCTAACATATGTGTTTTAGCTATTAGCTCTAGTATCTCATTGAGTAAAGCATTCCATCATTGGATGAACTTCTACATTAGCTCAAGGAGTCTTTGCTTAACCTTCATTAGTCGGTCAAGTGTGATATCAAGTTTCAAGTTGTACTTGAAATAGTTAATGAATTGTGAAATTAGTTCATCCAAAGAGGATATGGATCCTCTTTGCAAGGCACAATACCAATCAAATGCTTCTCCCAATAGAGACATAGGAAAAATTTGCATAATTGTATGTGGCCATGCTTGCAACAGCAAGCACTAGAAGTGAAAGGTAATCAAATGAGCATTCAAATCACCTTTTTCATTATACTTAATGAACTATGACACAGGGACACCAAGAGAAAGAGTTCGTGGTGGGACCATAGGACTGATGGGATCATTGTGGTAAAAGTTCATTATCTTCAAGGTTTGGAACATTGAGGCTTTAAGTTTTCTTAACTTTTTGATCAAGTCTTGGATCATCTAAAAAGCTTGATCTAGTCCTTGGGGTACCCCTATTAGTTGTGGGGTTTGGACGAAGGGTTAAGGCGTGAGCTGTGATGCCTATGGTCTTATTATTGGTTGAGGTACTAAGGGGAGAGGCTGGGTTACCATGGTAGTGAATAGACCAAATAAAGAAAATGAGATTTGTGCCAATATTTGAGTCACAACTAGAACGAAAGGGGTGTGTAACCCTTGGGTTACTTGGGATCCCATGGTGGATCCCATCTGGATGGTAAGAGGATTTTTTGTGGTAACACCCACCGAGGATGGTCACACAGACCAAGGCTAGGTGGAAAATGGCATAAACAGATTGTATGTGGTAGGTTGTGGTACTAATTATGTTTGGTATGCTACGATCACCAAACTATGTCCAAACATGGTTAGGTAAGGGGGAGACAAAGGTTGAGGGGCATACCCTATGAAAGAAGTGAGGGGGGTTATGATGGGCATTGTGGCTTTAAAAGTTGTTTATTGAAAAAGCCCACCTAGAACATTTTCATGTTTAAACTCAACCCAAAAATCATCCTCTTTTTCATGTTATCCTTCCAAGATATGCTTCTCATCCTCTTCCTCCATCTCGATAATCTAAGATAGACTTTGCACATAAGCTGGAGTTAGGTGTATTTTATCATATAGGGAAGTGATATATTCCATCCCATTATAGTGGATAAGCTCATACTCATGTCTAGGTTCAGCTTTCACATGTGGAATGAGCAAGCCAACCTATATCTTGGCACAAATGAAGTTATAGTGACCTTCATTTATGACCAGAAATCAGGACTTTACCCCCTTAGCCTTAAGAACTACCTACATTCAACTACAATGGGGTCTTTGGGATCATAAACCCTCACAACCTATTGTCTAGATCCAACATCAGTGAAGCTAAAGGGAAAAATGGTGGACTCATTGAAATACATGTTGAAAATGTAGTTCTTGCCTTTTTTAGACTTTTTTACTATTTTTAATAAAAACGCATTAAGTAGGATAACCTACTAACATAGTAAACAAAAAATAGATAGGAAATGAAAAAATAAGCAGTAAAAATAGGAAAAAGGAAAAGTGGTTTACCTATTAGATAGAAACTGGTGTCACAGTAGGAATGGTGTTGAACATAATAGTGTTGAACGCAATGGTGTTAAACAAAATGGGTTTTGCAGTAGATAGGAAATTTGCAGCAAAATCCAAATCTATTCCTACTACTACACTAAGGCTTGTGAAAGAAGGTTTGATAGCCAACATTGGTTTTAAAGGTATGATGGAATAATGGAAGGGTAAAAACATAGTAGACTTGGCATTGAAAAGAAATGCCTAGAATGGGTTTATCACCAAGAATTTGGACGAAGGTTCAGGCCCTCCTTCTAGCACTAAAAAACTATTGGTGTTAGGAATCCTGGTTGCTAGAATGAAAGAAAATCAAAAGATTCAAGCACTGGAATAATTTTAACCTTGAATTCTAAGGACTTCAAAAAATAAGATTCAAGGTACCCTGGATGGTCTTACCAATCACCCAGGGACTTAAGGAATGTAAATGGAAATGGCTATGAAAACATAAATGTAATCAAAGATGAAATCAAAAATGAAAATGTAAACATCACCAGAATTGACCAAAGGGAAAAGTAAATGGCTTTAGAAATGGAAATAGAAATAGCATTACAGTTGCATATCTTAAATGAAAACAAGTGTAGAAATGGAAATGTAAACTAAAACTTGCACAACATGATTAATAAACTTTATAAAAAATAAAGAATAAATGTTCATGAAGTATAGGTTTTGTGCCAAAAGCATAAGAAGTTGCTTGTGGAAGCTTGAAGTCCATTGAAGAAGGTAGACTATGTCCTACTGTAACTCCACAATCCAATTTCTTCCTAGCTCCAGTTTTTGGCAACTTTCCATCAATTTTCACCAAGTACCGCAACAAGATTACAAAAATGGGATTATAGTTTTGGTGCAATGGTTGCTACATGGGAGTCTTTGTGCCCAACATAGTACCAATTTCTGCTCCCCAAAGTGTAGGCAAGGTTGCAAGGATTATAATAAGCTTTAATGGTTGAAAAATGGAAAATGCTATTACTACCAAAAGTTTGCAAAAACTGCCAAAGTTTTGGGAATGCAAAAGTGTTGCAACTTGAAAATGGTATTCACATGGGATTTTTATAAGATAGGGTTGCTATTTTTGGACCTATGCACAACTACCATGATTGTTGACAAATTGGTGTCAATGTGCATGTTGTGACGGTCATCTTCTCCCAGTGTAGTTACTATTTGCAATAAGTCTAGAATGGGCTATGGCCACAAAATCCATTCATTTACTATAAATAGTAAACAAACTTCTGTGACTACACTGGTACCATCCTTGCTATGCTGGCCTTACTCATTTTGGTTGCTTCTTCTAGGCCTAATCTCCTAAGTAATAGCTCTATGTTTATTCTATTCTAGGTACTTTTGTTTAACATGTTTGGTTGCCTCACCTAGTTTAATCTTTTTATAATTTTTTTCTTAACATTCTTCTTCTTATTTATTAATATAATTGACTTAATTATTTCTATAAAAAGTATTTTAGATAAAATATTTATTATGTTGTTATGTTAGAATGATTAGCGAGATAGGAAATAGTAATTTATATTATTTATTGAGTTAATTTCATTTTCTACTTTTAGTATTAGTTAGCAAGTTATTGAGTTTTAGGTTTCCTTTCCTTGATTAACTGAACCTAGAAATATTACCTCCCATCCTCCCAACTTTTTCCTAGTTGCCATTGTAAGCTTTTAGGGGAAAATGATAGTTGAAGATACGAAGCATTAGTTCTTAGATTCAATCATAGAACTTAGTTTTGTACACATTGGATATCCTATGAGAGAAAGTGAAAGATCTAATGAAGGTTCCAAGGAGGTCATGCTTGTAGTAGTTGCTATAGTTTTATGTGTTGTTGTGGTTTGTACATAGTGTATGTATACAATGCACTCATATTCAACGTATCAAATTCAACATACAATAGGAAATTTGTTTTAGCTCCTTTCCTATTTTTGAACCAATTCTTCTAGGGATATAGTGATTAAAATCTACTATTTTTAGTTTATTTACATTTTCAGTAAGGATTTTACATTCATGCAATTGCAATAGAATTTTTGTTATTGGGGATTTTTCATTCATGTAGTTGTATTAGAATTTTTGTTATTAGTATATTGGAGTTTTCCTTATTGTATTTTGTTTAGATCTAGATTTTTACATAGCTTTGAATTCTTTTCTTCACCTAACAAGTTTTACAAATAGATTTGTGTTTTGTTGATTATTTAATTAATTACATTTCTATAATTTATTCTTCTATAGTTTCAATGAGAAAATTAGTATCATATGAATATTAGGTTCTAGTAAACACTAGTGTTAATTTAGAATTTGAATTTATGATAATCTAATGATGACATCACCCAACCCTTGTGTAATCCTCAATATGTGTTGGATGAGTGTGTCCTATTATTGTGTGTCTTCTTATGTTAACCTTGTTGATGATTATTCCTAGGTGTTTTCAGCACTTTTAATGAGTTTAGAGGGTTTAAGAATCTATGGAGACTTCTTTAGAGGCATTTGGAGGTTTCAAATCTCAAACAAGCATCCTTATTTTTGGCCTTGATAGGTAAGATGTCTTTCCAGTAGTCAAGACATCTTCTAAAAGATGTCTCCTTAGTATCCAAGACATCTCCTAAAATATGTCTCCTTAGTAGCCAAGATGTATCCCCCAAGACATCTCACCTAATTCCAAGATGTCTCCTTTGACATCTTTGCACTCAAGGAAGATGTCCCCTATTTCTCCAAGATGTCTTGTGCAGATTTAAAACAAACATAAAATTGAATGGTAAATTGGATGAAAGATTAAAGATCACACCAAGAAGCTATAAAAAGGCATCAAAGGTCTAAGGCTAATGAGGCTAATCACAAAAAGCAAGTTAATCTCAAGGAGAAGGCTAGTTTGAGAGAGAAGCCTAGTCTTTTGTGATCTTATGCAAGGAGAGAGCTTATGCAAGAGGAATTTTAGAGCTTATGCAAGAAGAGTTTTAGTGAGACATAAGGAAGAACACTTAAAAGAGGTTCAAAGAATCTCTTCTAAGTGTCTTCTCTTGAGCTTTAGCTTCATTGTGAGAAATTGAGGATTGAGGAAACATGTATAGCCTCAAAGATGCTTAGAAGATGTGTGAGTTGAGCTTGGCTCCTCATTTCTAATGTAATTCTCTACATTTTGAGAGTTTTCTTATAAAAAAGGGAATTTTCTCAAATTCATTATCTTGTTTTTACTTCTAAGTTGAAATTGCTTAGCAAGCTTATGTAATGGATTCTTTTGGAGTCTATTGAGGTAGGATCCACATCATAATCATTTATAGTCCCATAGGTAATGTTTTTTTCAATGGTTACAAGAGTTATAGTTTTCATTTAGAAGCTAGTTTTGGAAAAAAAATTTTACAATAATAGTATTCACATTCTCTATGTGATTATTGGTATATCTATATTTTATTTCTACATTTCTAGTTTCATATTAACTTCCAAGGATTTTTGAGTTTCTAACACTAATTTCTAAAAATCATGGCTATACATTACATTTCCCTTAGATCTAGTAAAGCAGTCATTCTATTGATGTAGCCTATTAACAATGGTTTGCAATAGGTAAGTAGTAGTCCATGGCTTTTCTTAACATCTAAGAATGTCATGACTTCCAATGTGAGCCTAATGAATCTCACAACTTGTGCTTGCAAGTGGTAACATCCATAGCAATTGGTATTTTAGGTCATAATATTTTTCATGAGCTCAAGTATAGGTCATGACATATGTAGCAACTTGTGAAGGTAGGTCATGAAATTTGTAATAACTTCTAAAGAAAAGTCACAGAAAATGCACAAGTCATGATAGAAGTAATGATGCAATCTAGGCAGTTTTGGGTGATGAAGGCATCAAGGTAAGTAAGCTAGTATTGTTAGTCTAGAGGTAAAACTCTTTATTTGAAAGTTGAAAGTCATGGGTTTAATTCTGGTAAGTAATGTTGTATTATAAAGTTCTAATTGAAATATATCTTAGGATGTACCTATATTGCAATATGTCTCATGGGCATGGTTTATTTTTCTATATTTTGGGATTTGAATATAGTACACATTCTACACTAAGAGTGATGTGTAGTAGTCTTCTTGGTTGTATAGTGGTGGTGGTGAGAAACTGATTATATTTTATATTACAATTTTACTATGAGATGCATGATGGTCTAATTACTTGTGTATGTGATTTTCATTCTTATAAACATTATTGCATGGAAAAAGTACCACCTTGCATGAGACCACAATCCATGGTCCTCATCATTAGTCCCATTAGGGAAGGTGCCAAAGGATCTTACTTAATTTTATACTAATCCCTCTCTTTATTTTAGGTCTTAATGCTACCAGTGGAGTTGGTGGGTCATGCACATAGAAGATTTTTAATTATGTTTATGATTTATGTTTATTTGACTTAGAAGATTTAATATTTGTCTTAGATCTTATTTTCATTTATGACTTTTATCATTATTCATGAATGTATGTACTATGAACCTCAATGTACTTGGATACTTTATATCATGATGAACTATGATAGAGTAGATTTACTTTCTATTGATAGCAGCTAGATTATATTATAGTTATTAGATGTTAAATATGTTGTTATCCTTATAGTTGTTAGAATGCTAGTATTTATTCATTCTTTCATGTGATAAGATATGGTTAGCATGTTCTATTATATTTTGAATATTTATATGTTAGATGGATATTAGAGATATATCTTGTTAGGGGATGAGTAATCATATGTTTATGGATATAAAGTTTTGATACTTAGATTATTATTATTTTGGCCAAGAGGCCAACTACCAACCTCATCCAAGAGAGTCCTCTTTAGTCATCGTAAAATAGTTTAATAATTCTATCATTGTAACGATGAGGACCAATTACTAGCAAGTTGGACTTTACCACTATAAATAAATAGTTAACATCATGATTCTTACCTAAGAAATAATTTTTCACAAAATTATTATTTTGATTAAGATACAATACATTAGTTTTGATTTTTATTTTCAACATGAAAATCAATTCTAAGTGAAACAATTTAAGATTTTATTAATTTGAAAAATATAAAGTACTCTCTTGGAAAAATAATAGGTATATATCATAAATATATAGATAAACTAGTTTTAAATAATTCTTCTTATATCAAGTTTATTGGTGGATTATCCTTGTTAAGTAGTTGCATAGTATAGATTATAGAATATTTTGATTATACTAGTTTATCTTGTTCAATATTATTCACATTTTGATATATACCATATTGTCGTATGCATGACTCATAGCTCATATTCATATATATTTATCTAGAGATTTCCATGTTGCAGATGTATCATGTTTAATGCTTTATGTCTAGTCTACTCATATACTAAAACGTGTGTTCACATTCATCTCCTTCTTTTGCATTACATAATATGCTTTTGATGTTTAATGTATTCTCATTTAATGCATCATGCTATGCTTGTTGTTCTCATTTCATTTATTGCCTTTGTTCCATTATGAGGTCATGACTCTTTCGACTTATTTTAGCAATATTCTAGCATTTAGTATTTTATCTTCCATGCTTCATTAGAGCAACTTTCTTTCTTTTTAATTATTGTAGTAGACATGACTAAGGATCTAGAAGTTAGAATGACATGATGCCTTCTTTGCTTAGGTTATGTAGGGAGGGTGTTACAAAAGTAACCTCTATAAAATAAAAATATATAATATTCTCACTAAGTATAACCAAAACACTAATGAGCATATATCACTATTAATGTATAATACATCAAGATTACTATTGATATTCTTAAAATAACATGTTTTTTGTGACTATTTTGGACTCCTTGTTTATTGCAAACACTATTGGCCCCTGTCTTAATAATTAAAACCACTCAAGTAGGGGATTCTTTCAAACTCAAACTTTAGTGCTTACTACTTTTTCACTACACTATGGCTCAGGTACCTCCAAATAATCTTAGAGCATTAACAAATCTATATACATGACTCAAATTTGTATATATGTCATCCACTTACTTATACTATGACAATTTCTTAATCAACTTGGCCTATTCAATATTTAATATAAGTAAATGTGAATTTTTCCTGAAACAAAGTTATCTAGCCTGTACAATCTTTACTAAATAATATTTATATCCATCTTTTCTTCATTCAATGATAAAGCATAATTTAATGAATCTACTACTAATTTTCTCTAAAGAAGTATTCTACAAGAAAAATGGGAGCAAATCAGTCTTCAATGGTATTGGATAAAATGGTCATTAAATTACATAATTCTAAATCATGTAATGTCCTATCATATAATTGAAAGAATACTTAGGAAATAAAGCTATTCCTATCATTCCAAGATAACAAAGAAAATGCACAATCCTTGCTATAAATGAGCAATTGCACAAACCCAAAAAAGAAAGAACTTAATATTGGACAACTCTATTTCCAACTAAATAGATTTAAAATAGATAAAGTATACTCATGGTAAAGAAACAAAAATCCAAGAATAAAAGCTCAAAATCCCATTGCCTTCAAAGTCTTTTTTACAATCCTTTGTTTCCCCCTTTCCCCTCCCTTTTTTCTACAAAAATTGGCCTTTCTTTTCATAGCAAGACAAAAGTAATTTAGTTATAATGGTAAAGGAGCTACAAAAATAGCTATTAAAGATAACTATCAACCATAGTTTCCTAAAGGGTATCTTTAATAAATTGTAACTTTTCCAACTACTGCTAGATTCCCACCACTATTGGATTTTTTTCTTGAGCTTCTTGGACATGTTCATCTTCCCTCTAAACTAAGCACTTGTAGTAACTTTGTTTATATAACAATAAAAATGTTTCAACCTTTTTTTTTCCTCAGTGTCAATAAATTATTATGCTATTCTATTTCAGAAATGATGATCATCACTTATTTCTATGGTATTGATAATGTCGGTTATGTTATTCTCACATTCTTGGATGTCTTGTAATGCCATATCCATATCTACCCCTACTTATCATATCCACTCCGCTATTCTCATGCCACCATTCATAACATCATCAAGAAATGCAACCCTTTACTTAGGGAACTGATCTCTCATCGCATCTGCCCAAGCCACAAATTCAATTGTTTTTGCTATAACTTTTTCAAAACATTCCTTCCTATCTTTGAGTTCATTAATATTAGCCCTAACTATTTCTACTTGTTTCTTCATATCCATTAATTCATCTATAACAAAATTAAAGCTATCCTCTTATTTCAAGCTATCAATAGAATCTCAATTATCTTTTCTAGCTAATTCTTGTTGTAATTCTGCATTATCCATCTTTAGGGCTTCTATGATGGCTTCGTTGACTTGAGAAATATTTATTTGTCTTCTTATTTCTTTCTAATATCTAAAAATTCCAATTGCAATAACTGATTTTGTCTTTTTAATTTTTCAATTTCCTTTTGTTCATCTCTAATGATTTCATCAGCAATTTTTGCGCAATCTACAATGACTGTTGATAGATTCTCTGCCAATTCATGGTGTGTCATGGCCATTTTGGTTTTTCCTATTTCTTAATCTACATTCTTATACTGAAAGATAACAGATTCTTCAAATCCTAGCCTTTATGAATGATTTTATTCAAAAATTATACTTCGTTTACACTTGGCATTGATTTCATCTACCACAACTTACTCCACCCTTGATATGGCTCTATTTGTTAGAAATTGATACAAGACTAGATAAACAAAATTCATGATGAACTCAAGAGTTTGAGCATAAAAATAAGCTTTATGGTATATCATACATTAAGAATCATAACCAGGCCATCTTTTGTTCAAATGTCTCTCTATAGTGTATTGAGGAATAATAGGTCTTAACCTCGCAAGGCATGGAACTATGGCTAAAATATGATCTAATAAAAAGGAACTCATATTAAAGTAAGTATTATTGTCCATAGTGCCTACTATAGTAATCTATAATTAGGTTTTTATGAAATAAACTAGATGGAAGGACTTGTTATCTTCAATAATAGCTAAAACTTTCAAATTTTGGGATAAAATAGAGGTAACGTTTAAACCTAAACAAATATTCGAAGCGGCAATAAAAATATGATGATGGAACCTGAGTTTATTAAAGTTGGAAAAAGTATTCTTATAGCCAAAGAAGGTGAAAATGTTTGATCCACCCAAATGTAGCTCTTGCCCATTCACCAATATAATGTTTTCTACAATTGCCACAATATTCTCATTTTGAGTATCTTGTTCAGAACAACTAAGCAGAGGAATGTTGTATAATTCATAGCTTTATTTGGGACTAATATCTATTATTTTTTCTAGCCTCTGCTTAAATTTCAAATAGTTCCCACTATACTTCATCTTAGAGAAAATCCAATTAATAACATCTCTAATTAAATTGGCCCTAGGTTTGAACTCAGTTTTATGTAGGCTTGTATACTAATAGAATCTCTTCCACTCATGTTCTTCACTAAATGTGTAAATGTGGAACTACAGGAAATAATCATGATTGATGAGCTGCGATATCGCATACGCGATATCACATCCTACCTCATCTTCTATAAATAAGAGGTGGCTTCCCTTGTTCAAGGGAGTTAGACTTAGACCCTTAGCCAAACTCTAGCAGTTTTACCATTCCAGAGTTAGAATAATTCCTGTGTGCCTGCAGTAGGAGTCATAGAGTAAACGGATCTTTATTCAAGCAATTTGTACGTAAGCACACATTTGTGTACAGTAATAAAGACAAACTTTATGATAAACCTTGCAGCATACAGATTAAGCTAAATAGTAATTAATTATTGTTGAATGTTTAAATGCTTTCCTAGTTAATTAATCTCTCTCTCAACCCTTGACTCTCCTAGTTAAGTACACTTAGTACGACTGCTTCGAGCATGTGTGTAGCACTTGGTAACCCAGTAACGATTAGCATTTGGTAATCCCAACAGTGTTGCACTAGTTCAGGATGTCTGCGACAAGTGGGAACGGATACTGGTGTTAGGAACAATTAGAACTTAGTGAATAGTTAATGTAAGCTAGTCACTTAGTTCTCTTCACCTTCCCCTATTAGCATAAAACATTAAAAAGATAAAAGTTATAAAAATCATATACCTCAATCTTACTTAATCATACAACCATGAAAATACAAGTAAGTTTGGGAAGACAACAGTTGATTAACCTTAAGTGTTCCATTAAGGCATGTAAGCACTTAGTCCTTGGATTTCAACCAGATCGCACATGAAATGCTTGTATTCTTATGGTTGAGTGTGGGGGTACCTCACCACTCATCATTGGCACCATTGCGAGGGACTTAGTTGTTTGTGCGCTACGTAGAACATAGGAAATCATCCATATCGTTGGGATACTAGAACGAACCCTTAGGGTTAATCAATAAAAGATAAGATAATGGTAAATCACACATTAAATAAGATAAAATTTCTTCATCTTCACATAAGAGCATTTCATTGCCTAGGAATAACACAAGAGATAATCAACGGCATAACACATGTAACCCAAATCTACCAATTCCTCAACAATTTCGTGTGGTATATACTCATCACGATGAGTACGTATCCAACTTTACCTTTATTCTCCATCAAGATGAACAACTGCGTTAGAGAGACTTGGAAGGTAACATAGTATTGCCTCTAGACCGATCAATCCCCAACATGCTCCTTCATGATCTTTCATGAATAGGCATGTCATTTTTGTATGCAGAATATGTTGCATGCGATCATGACACAAGGGACTACCATCCCACAGAAGCGCAACGTCAAAGGGACTTGTGACAGGAGAGTCACTATACATCCTCAAAGGATAAATGGTCCCATAACGCTCTGCATGTCTTGAGCGAAATTGAGGGTGGTGAACCTGCTTCAATAGGTTCCCCACCAAACGATGTTCCTTCTCCTAACGATGGTCAGGAGGTGGTGTATCAGAACCTACACTCCACGATTCACAACCCTAGTTCTAATACCCATGAACATGAAGTGTTCAAATAAGGAACACAAACACATGATAAGGACAGATTTTCTGATCGTGATCATGATCGTGGCTCAGACCACAAAAGAGAAGGTAGAACACACCATCATGGCGATGGTTCTCCTTCTTCTTCACCTTCATCATCACATTCACCCTCTCCTTCGGTATTCAGCTGCAGTCATAAGGAAACCAACTGTGAGGATAAAGGTAAACAAAGTGAAAAACATCGATGAGATAGTCGAGAACAAGGACGATGGCACTCTAAGGAATCAAGGCATGGAAGAAGGGATAGTAGGGAACCACGTAGACACCATACATGCTATGAAAGAGATGATCACGAAGAATCCCTACTCGCAACTAGAAGCATGCTAGATATAACAGAGGCCATAGGAGTTCCCAAAAGGCACTAAAAGGATAGTAGGATCAAAAGGTTAGACATGAAAAAAATCCCATGATTTGAAGGGGGATACAACGCTAATCCTAAAAACCATTTACAAGCATTCCACGATGCATGTGCCTTGTAGAACATAGAAAATAAATGGCAAAAACTGAAGTTGTTCCCAAGGACCCTAGTGAAAGAAGTTGAAAGCTGGTACCAGTCCTTAGAACCAGAATCCATTCATAGGTGGAGTACAATGTTAGAACTATTTAAAGATAAGTACCAAACGTACTCCTGAGTTTCTAACCTGTGAAAGCAAATCCAAGGATGGAAGTAACCAAATCATGAACCCTTGGATGCTGCCATGGGCTACTATTACGCATTGTTACATCGTTTCCCTATCCATGGTTATTCGTAGCAGGATCAATTACAACATCTTCATAGATGGACTTAGGCATGAAATAAGAAGAACCCTTGGGACGTATGCCCAAGGAAGGTTATCAGAGCTTAGGTCTCATCAAATCCATAGATTGCTAGAGCAAGTAGCCAAAGAAGAAGATGAGCTATGGAAGAGAGAAAGTGTAGAAGAGTACAACCGAGATCCTTCCCTCCAAAAAAGAGGAGTGAGATTCTGTGAGAAGGAAGAAGAGTCACCACTCAAAGAGATGGTAAATAGGAAAACTTTTCCACTCCAAAAGTTAACAACCGAAGTATCGGCAAAGGTAGACCAAATGTGGGACTCCCTGGATAGTAGATTTGAAACTGTTCTTAAAATTATAGAGGAGTCTAGAGAGCGAGGTAGTGAGCATGACAAAAAGAAAAAGAGAGAAGTAGACAATGTACGTATCAGGGGTAAGGGTAAAATGGCCATCACCGAAGAGGTTGTGGATTTAGACACAGACAATGATGATGGATGTGAGATATGCTAATACGACCATCCTAAGGGATGTTTCCCAGTAATCTCACATCTACAAGAGTCTTGGGTGTATGCACTCAACCCGTGACNACACCACAACATCACTACCAAGCTCATCAGTATTTTAGAACTCCTTCTCCTAGGGGAGATAACCCACAAACATACCATTCTTCGAATCCATCCACAACTCTCACACCGATAGCTCCATTACCACCCGCTCCAGCAATGCAAGGGGAACTCTCTACTCAACCGTAGCAATATAATTCCAGAAGGGCTCTAAGTACTCAACCTATTGTTGGCCCTAACAACTATACGAAGACAAGACCTTTCTTCAGAACCAACAATCCAACCAAGCCCTCACAACCATAAGCGGTTGAACCTTTGAATGCCTCTCCATCAAATAAGGCTTTAGAGCTCCCTTCAAACCAAACACCGAGCTCAACGCATACAATTATGTTAACACATGTTGTTACTGACTGGATTAAGATGGGCCACCTTCCCAAGAAATTCTCTAATCCTGGAAGCCCCCTAATCTATCTCCAAGTCACTGGGAATGAACCATGTAAAGCTCTTATAGACTCAGGTTCTAGAGTCAACCTAATATCACAACAGATGTACAAAGCTTGAAACCTATCTCCATTAAGGAAGAGTAATATTCACCTAGAGTTGGCTGACCAGTCCATCACTGTCCCCTTGGGACTGGTGGAGGACATCGTTACCACTGTGTGTGGGTGGTCTTACCCAGCTGATTTCCTAGTGATACAAGTAAATAACGATAAAGGGGACTTCCCAATAATAATGGGAAGGGCATGGCTAAGTACTAAAGATGCACATCTAGGAATCCATGATCTTCCCTAGAAATATTTAAGGAGAACACTTTTGAAAAGATCGAGAAGAAGAAAGTTCCATGCATCGCATACAGTGAAACAGGGTGCCATTGCGTGCAGAGATCAAGGGTTGAGAAAAATTTAGCATTGCCTATATGAAACCAATGTGCACAAGACCTTAACCTACAAACGTGCCTGTATGCAACAGCCACATGACAAAGAGAAACCCAGTGGTTGATAGCTGGTCAAGTGAATAATTCACTAATGTGCATGGAACTAATTGAGGGAATAACTAGTGCTTACATTGAAATCATAGATGAACTTGAGCAGGTCTGTCACCAACTTCCAAACCTTAACTTGAAAACATCAATTGGAGGAAGTTGGAAATTCCTAAAAAATTCAAACAAGTGCTCTGATAAGACGTTGTTTGTCAATGTGCAACAGAAAAAACCTTAGCATGAATCTAGAATGGTCAGTGCACATAATACCCCTGAGAAGGGATGACCCTGCTCATTATTTCAGATCTCCGCCTTCCAACTCAGTCATGGGGAAGATGGCCACCTCTGCTAATCAATTGAGGCCCTCAATTCCTTTTTAATTTTTTGTTTTCCTCATTTTTGTTTTACAAATTTCTTTAACTTTTCTTATTTTTGTTCTGCAACATCGTTGATTCTTTTCCATTTCTTTGTGTGATTGTTTGTTTTCTATTTTTTTTTATTTTGTTAAGTTCGTCACCTAATAAGTGCTCCTGATGGTGGTATGAACTGTATTCTATTGATTGCTAATGTTTGGTTTTTACCTTTGAGTTATAATGTTGATACTAAGGTATGGTTCTTTTGATATAATAGGAAATGAGTCCACGTCATCCATGCATTCACAAATTTCTATTGTCTCTCTTGGCTTGGAAATGTATAGCCCCTTTCTTTAAATCATAAAACTATCAATCAATTGGTGACTGGGCATTTCTCAAACTGAGGAAGGACTCAAGGATTGAAAATGGTATGACTTCAAGGGGATTTGATTCATTTGTGCTAGCCATTCTCTTGGGTGCTTAGATGTTTTCTTCTTAAGTTTTCCTTACCATTCCGACATTGCTCCATTATCAAGAAGTTGAGCTAATAAAAATAATAAGTCTTTACATGGTGTGATTCTCACACAAAAAAAAATAGTGAGAATTTAAAGCACATCCCTTAGAAAAAATAATCATTTGGGCTACAAGCACTGGTTATGGAACTAAACAACAATGTTCCCTCTAACTAAGGCCCTCTCTTGCTTCCTACTTTTCCCTTTCTCATTTCTTCGGAATGGTGGTGACTCTTTGGTGAAAGCATTCTTGCTACTTTAAGTGGATGGATTGGCCAAGTGTATCAATGCGAAGTCACTAGATGTGGATTGTTTAAGGCTAGATTTGGAATGAGATCTACTAAGTCACATTAACCATAAATACACAAGGGGTTGTACACCACCTTATTCTTGGAACTCCATTCCATTCTCTTCCCCTCATCATTCTTTCTCCATTTTCCACCTCATTGTCAATTGTATCAGTAGTCTATATTTTGGTTGATGCATTGTTTTCTTTTTGGTAAATTCTTGTGTTTAAGACTTTAACTCTTGCTTCCAAATGACATTTCTAGAGCCTACGGACTCTTTGAATGTGGGATTGTCAGGGCATTAAGGGCATGATCCTGCTTTGGGGAGGACCCACTGGCATTCCTAATTTGTGCATCAGTTAACTTCTTTCCCTTAAACATTTCTGCAATCACCATTTATTTTGTTCATTTCCACCTCTGACATCCATTTTATCGACGTTGTCATTGTTTCTTTTTCTCCATCTTTCTTACTCCTTATATTTTTCCATTCTATCGCTACTGGAGGATCGCTCTTAGTCATGGGGGTCCTAGTCCAATTTTTTCAATTTTCTCCTAACCCCTACACCTTAGGTAGCCACTAGTGTTATATCTCCAGAATCCGTATTAGCCATATCACAACTTAGCCAATAGACCGTACACCGAGGCAAGGTATCAACTGCATTGTGATTTATTTATCCTTGCTAATATGAGACTGTGTTGTGTGTGCAAATGGCAATCATACACCAATGGACTAGTGCTGGATGAAACACTTAGGATGGACTAGTGTTGGAACAGTCATGCAAGGAACAAGATTGATGGTATGGTTATGGATGGACAACGGAAGGCGCAATTTTGGCATCGGCAGCAACACATCTTCTTTTTCTTCTCTCTCTCTCTCTCTTCTCTCTTAGTTGCCAAATAAGGCTAGATATCAAATGTGTATAGTGTTCATTATTGTAGTCATGAACACTA
>MNCI01020141.1:747089-771919 GCA_015680685.1 Gnetum montanum | reverse complement strand
ACGATTAGCATTTGGTAATCCCAGTAGTGTTGCACTGGTTCAAGATGTGTGCAGCAAGTGGGAATGGATATTGGTGTTAGGAAAAATTAGAACTTAGTTAGTGAATAGTTAACATAAGCTAGTCACTTAGTTCTCTTCACCTTCCTCTATTAGCATAAGACATTAAAAAGATAAAAGTTATAAAAATCATATACCTCAAGCTTACTTAACCATACAACCATGACAATACAAGTTTGGGAAGACAATGATTGATTAACCTTAAGTGTTCCATTAAGGTGCGTAAGCACTTAGTCCTTGGAGTTCGACCGGATCATGCGTGAAATGCTCATATTCGTATGGTTGAGTGTAGTGGCACCTCGCCACTCATCAATGATCAATATCATGATAGAAAATTTTTTCTAAGTATTCTTCATCTAGGTATTGAAGCTTTCAAGCTTCTATTGATTTGGCCCATCTTCGTAGTTGGAAAATTGACAAGGCAAAACTCTACAAATATATGGTAAATGTCTAAATTGGCACATCCTAAAATAGAAAATTGGTTTCTTCTTTGTTTCTAATATACTTCTTTGACATCTTGAATGTTTAACATGTTGATTTCTTAGATTGTATTGAGAATTCTAAATAGCTCTCTCTACTTTAGCTACTTTGCACAATTCCTACAAAAATTGCCAAAAACTCCTCAACAGTAGTATGTAAGATGGCAATCAGTGTAGAAACTCACATGCATTTAAGGAGGATTTGAAATGTAATCTCCTTCAAAAAACCTTTAGATTTAGCCATTAAACCCATTCCTTCTCGTATTAGTACCTCACTTTTCTTAATCATGAGTCATTTAATTTAAAATACTGACAAATCTTTTCCATGTGACCATTTCTTTACTGCTTAATAAAATGGGGAATTTCAGTTTTTTCCATTTGGAAATAGGATAATGGTCATTCATTCCATTTCTATTCACATCCTCTTTTATTCCATGGCTCTAATTGGGATAAATTTGCCCCAACTACAGAGTGGGAGAAATGATGTTTTTTCCATTTTGGGATGTGTTAATGAAATAGGGTAGAATGCATTTTCTCCACTTTGGGTAATTTGATGAAATTAGGAAAATTGGTTTTATCCCTTTTCAGAAGGAAATGTTCATATTTCCCATTTCAGTTTCTAGAGTAACTACTTTATCCAACAGGAACTAATATTGTAATTGGAGATATTCCAACTTGAGTTCCTACCCCTTAAATAGAAACTCATGGAAAAAGTTTTATTTGGTCTTTAAAATGAGAAGATTTTAATTTATCCCAATAATAAATTAGAAAAATGCCCAAATTAGGATAACCTTAGTTTTCTCCATTTTGTAAATGGAACAAAAGGGTTTTATCCCATTTTACTAATGGGATAAATGAGAGTTATCTCATTTGAAAAACATAGGGAAACTAGCCATTTAGCTTTAATTGTTAGGTTAGAGAAATCACATGTTTACATTGGAACTAGGAGAAATAAGCTTGGGCAAAATAGTTAACTAGGGTAAATGGGCTTTAGCCAAGTTTGACTTTTTTCTATGAATAAGTGAATTGGGAAAGATTAACTTTGCTCCATTTTGCAAAACTAGCCAAAACTATTTTTCTTCATTTTGATATTCAGGCCAATCACTTGTCCATTTGGCTTTTTTTAAAGTTGGCCTAGGTTAAAAGCAAACTAACTAATTTCATATTTCGTGTACCTAATGGCCATTAACTCTTTCAAAACTATGAACTAGAACAGATATATTTTCCCCCAATTCATGGATTGGGATAATTTAACTTTGATGTATGACTTCATTATAGATCGTCAATCCAATAGCATGCTTTTCCTTGCCAAATAATCGAATAAACCTTAATATTGTGTATTGTCTAGATAAAACCAATATTTTTGGGCCTACCAAACATATTGCAGATGATTTGGGATAAAAGGAAATTTACCCATTACATCCACACTTTAGTTCAAGCAAACTTGCAAAGGATGACCAACCCATCTTTAAAATAAAAATTTTTGTTTTTATCTAAATTTTGAACTCAAGACTTCCTCAAGTCAAATTTCTATTTTAGACCATAAATAATGCTCAACATATTTTTGTCTCTTTGAAACTAAAACATTGTTTAATCTTCCCATCTTGTTCTGCTCAGAGCTTATTTTGCCAACAATACTACACATCAAAGCTTAATTCGATCTTACTACATAATTAATTTTTTGAAATTTAATTCCTACTCCTTTAATGACCAAAATGTTACAACACTCATACATTGGCACATGAAATAAACATTGTTGGGCCTACCATATATATCACAAAATTTTTAAAGCTCACATCTTACACTTAGGATACTTAGGATATAATTTTTATTCCATATTAAGATTTGAACTTTTAAGACCTCTTTTCAACTAAACCTCCATCACTACTATGTTTGCTCCAATATAATCATTATGAAATGGCTTTTAATACCTCAACAAATTGGGACTAACTGCACTATGCTATGAATTATGCTTTATGTTATTTCTTTTCTATTTCACATCATGGTATAAATGTAACAATATTTCTTACCTCCTTTTTAGTAATGCAATGTCATATTTAAAAAAGAAATTGTACACTTTCAAGAAATGTGCATTAGAAACAATATGGCCTCCTCATTTTTATTCTGACCTGATATACTTCTAACAATTCCTAAACTATCCATAGCTAACTAGCTACCACACATCATGATAAGGAGGATAGTATACAAAATACTATGCTAATTATTGAAAGCTTAAATATTTTTTATAGAAAAAATCACTTCAAACTTAAGGTGTGAAGTTCCAAAAATCCATGCTCTCTACATGCAAATGCAAATATATAAAAATACAACTATTCTTAAAAAATGTAGTATATAGTAATTATTACCTTTTTTAGTATTTTTCTTTTCCAGTCATTCTCAAACTAAAATTCTATATAGACTATGGGGCCTTGATTTTTAGCCTTAGGTAAGTTTCTTGAAACTTTTCATGGCTCCCTTACTAGCATATCATTGGGGTCTCCTCTTCTACTAGTTCTTCCTCTTGCTGTATGGAGGAAGGTGGGGAAATAAATCCTTCTTTGGCCTAAACCCACTTTGAACTAGCACTAGGCATCATGTGAATAACACTTTGTGAGTTTCCATCAATATTAATAAAATTGAAATATTGGTTACATGAATTAGATATGTTTCTATATTAATTTTGGCTTCCTAAAGGTAGAACATTTTGACACCTCATGTAACCATTCCATCCTAAACCAAAAATGCTTTCATCTTTATATAGGAAGAAAAATTCTTACATCAAGCAATTTACATAAGGGTCATTTGATGATGCACCAAGTCCCAACATATGAGTATATGTGCTATGTACATGTTTTGCATAGTAGCCAATTACAAATGGGATGAAAGGCCTCATTTTTGGACCCTTATCATCCTAAATCAAAATTTTCTTCTAATATGGAGTTTGTGTGATTAGATCATTTCTTAGTACATTTCCTAGGTCATTTGTGACTTTATATAGATGAATTTTAGTCATTAGGATCTTATCTATCTAATTCTCTCCTGCCTCTTCTTAGATCATGAATCAAGTTCAATCCATGAATAAATCACCTTCAATGCACTAAACCTAGATATTATGCAAAGACAAAATTATTTTCTAGAAAATAAGAAAAATAGCTATCTTAAATTAATTTATTAGAAGATTACAACAAGGTTCACACAACCCACAACATCCAAAACCTATCACACTCAAATGATATTGTAGAGCATGAGGCTCTACAATCACATAACAGTTGTTCTCAATGCAAGACACAACCAATAGAAATCTCTCCCATAACCCAAGACTAAGATCTCAACTCATAAGTGGGATACCAAAGAATAGAACACATAGACCAACACACCACAAGGTAATCTTGGAGCTGCAATCACCAATTGCACTCATACAATGTGCTCACCCATTCTCTCTTCCACTGCTCTCCACTCTCAAGAGCATTTTCCCTCACTCCTTTAGCATACAAGCTGTCTCCTTGCATACACACTCTTCTCCTTTCTCATATATGAATGCATACATAATTATAGAGATCCCAAATCCTAGGAAGCTTTCTATTTACCTTCCTAGACAATTCCCACAAGGATCTAGAGTCTTTCGGATGTTTCCCAATCAAAATGCCATGTTAGAGCTTTTTCCCTCATCAACTTAGACATATCTGGTCTTGCTTAGAAGTCTACTATGAAAGCTCTACTTTAAATAAGACTACTATTTTTAATAGATATTTACTTTGGTCCATAAACATCTATACTTTAGGTTATATGTCTAAGGTGAGACGTCTACCTTGGAGGTGCCAAAAATAAAAATGCTTTTTTTGATGTCTAGAGACTCTAGATGCCCTCCAACAAGTTTCCATAGACCCTAGAACCCTCTAAAGTCATCAAAATGAGCCAAAAATACTTCCAAACATGCCAAAGCATCCAAGAAACATCATCATCAAAAATCAACATAAGAAGAAACACAAAAACAAGACACACTCATTCAAGTCTTCTCAAAGTGAAAAACCTACAAAACCAACTTGTAGGACAAGTGCAAGAAAATTAGAAGATGTGTTTCTACATCGACTCTCCCATCCTTTAGAAAGTAAACTCATGTGAATAAGGGAGTAGGGGTAGAAGTGATCCCCCACATAAGAAGTTTGGTCTCATGGACCCATACAGCATCATCAGTGGACTAATCCTTCCAATGCATCAAGCATTTATGCCTCTTAACTTCCTAAGTGCTAGAAGCTTCCCTCTGCTTGAGTACAATTGTCTTCCTCTTCATTGAAGGCTTGGACTGATCAATAGCCCCCTTCAACTCATTGATGCTACCATGTATGGTCTCCTCATCAATTGGTCCATGATAGTGCACAAGATATGAAACATTAACAAAAAGGACATATCAACATCATTTAGTAAATCAATCTCAAAAGCATTATCATTAATCTTAACCTCGATTTTGAAAGGCCTCATCTTCTTAGCTTTCAATTTGGAGAAGTTAACACCTCTCAATCGCTTATTCTTTAAGTGCATCCAAACCAAGTCACCAACAACAAAATTAAGCTTTTTCTTACCCTCATTCCTCTTGAGGACTCTCTCTTTAGCCTTCTTCTCAAGATTTTATTTTACTAGTGCATGAAGATCCCTCATCTCTTGCACAAGATTAGCACTAAGTTGAGCTTCACCATCAAATCTCTTCAAAGTGTCTACCATTTTTGGAAAAAACCCATAATTCACCTCAAATGGCCTTTTGTCAATTACAACATGAAAAGCTGTATCATACAAAAACTTAACATTCTTCTTCTTGATGTTTGAAAGTCTCTTACTCATTCTTCCTATGCCATGAAAATCAAAATGTAGATTTCCTTCATGTAGTCCATCCATTTCATGGCTAAGATAATCAATTTCATCACTATCAATGTCCATATTAGCATCAATAATGTTATTCTCATAATAACTACTGCTATATCCATAATCATCAAGAAAATTACCATTATTAGTCTTGCACTTACGAACAATGGCATCAAAATTTACATTGCTTCCATCATGCACAACATAACTTAAAAAATTCATCACAATCACCACAATGATCATGATGTTCATCATCATAATGGAAAACAAGAATACAACACACTACGTTCCACATAAGAGACATTACTAACATCTACTAGGTGAAGTTTAGAGTCACTTACCTCTTCATGGATTCTCTTATCCATCTTTGGTTCAACTTGATCTTCAACATGTGGTTGGCCAATTTCATCAAACTTTACAACTTTAAGATTTCACATAGGAGTCTTGAACTCCAATGGTTTCTCCTCTTTCAAGGAATCATTAACAACTTCTACACCCTACTTTGGAGGTACCAACTCAAAAGGTAAATCCTCCTCCATGGCTTGAACATCAAGTTCATCACCCAAGAAATCATTCTTTCACATACCTTGGCAAGAAGACTCCCCTCTCTCCCATGAGATAGCCTTAACTTAGCAAAAAATATTCTTTCCCTTACTACAAGATATAGAAAAATTACATAAAGAATGAGCATCATACCCTCTAGTGATGCTCTTGATCCTTCTTGAAGAATTCTTTTGATCCTTGCCACTCCTTTTACCTTGATCTTTTACCTTTCATAACTTATGAAGTAAGAACTCTTCTTGATCAGCCACATATACCATCTTCAATTGTGAATATTTCTTGTTCTCTTTGATGAATCTCTTCATTTCCTCTTCTAAAATTTTTGAGTATTAAGCACTCCTTTGGTTAATAAGAGACCCTTGAGAACTCCTTTTCTCCTTAATCTCTACTTCACCAAAAATTTCATCTTCCTTCTTGAATACCTTTGGAAATTTCTTCTTCAAGCCTAGCACACCTATAGGAATTTGAAGTGCACATCATCATTATTCATAGCAACTATTTTCATAACAACAAAATCAAAACTGGTTTCATCATGTTCCTTAATATATTCACTCTCTCATAGAAGGATTAAGGAAGAATTAAGTGAGTTTTGCCACCTCACTTATTCAGTTTTCATAGGAATCAAATCATGGATTACATCAAGTCTAACAACACCCCACACATTTCTTGCTCCATCAAATTGAGCACCATTATCAAAATTCCAAGGTCTACTAAGAATTACATCAGCACAATCTATTGGAAGCAGATCATATTTCACATCATGAAAACTTCAAATTTTAAATTTCAAAGTACATTATTCCCTCACCTCTTGGAAAAAATCTTTAAATAACCAATGCACCTTATATGGTCTAGGATGATTAGTTACCAAACCCAATCTAGCAACTACTCTAGAAGAAATAACATTTTCTTAGGCTCCTTCATCAATCAAAACATGAATCCATTCACCACTAAAAAAACAACTAGCCCTAATCCAAAACAAAAATTTCCTATTAGGATGATCTCCTCTATTGACATTTGCCATGGATGCACAACAATTTAATTTGGAAACATCCTCTATTTTTTTAGCATTAGGATTACCTCTTTGAAGATCTTGGGTTGATGCCTCCTTCACCTCCATGGTTTTCACATCTTTACCCTTGTGTGCATTATGAAGTAGACATTTCCATTGCTTATGTTCCCATTCTTCACACTTGAAGTACTGAATTTTTGATGAACTGCTACCTTAACGTTTGCCTTCCTTGCTTAGGTCCTTCTTAGTTTTATCCTTCTCATCACCTCCTTCAGTCTTCTTATCTTGGCTGCCCTCCTTATATTTAGATTTAGAATTAGATCCCTTATCAAATCTAGATCCTTTCTTCTTCCCTTTAGAATTTTGTTTGCCCCTATTTCTGAATCCACCTAATTTCAAATAAGCTTTAAGTGCCAAAATGTAAGCCTCGTCAAGTGTTTATGGCTCATAAAAGGAAAACTCTTGAAGGTACATCATTTTGAGACCTTCTAAAAAGATTAAAACTTGCTCATACTCCTCCTAGATTGTCTTAGCCTAATGGAATAGATCACAAAACTCAATGTAGAATTCTATGACATCCTTGTTACCTTACCTTAGGAATTTCAACATCATAATGGTTTCTTGTCCCTAAAAAAACTATTCAAATTTCCTTTTCAACCTATATTTCATCAAATTTCAATCTCTAATAGGTTGACTATTTTATCTTTCATAACCCTAGGACTACTTTTCCAACTAAGTAGAAGTCATACCTTCTAATCTAGATTCAACAATAGGTACCCTCAAGTTATTTGACACCTCTTCCAACTAAAAATACTTCTTAAGTGCCTTTAGCTAACCTGCAAAAACATTGGTGCCATCTGCACTATTAAAAGTCTTCAACTCTACATTTGGAAGTCTTGCAACATTTTTAAATGCTCTTGCAAGCCTAGCCTCATCTTCTTCATCAAGCTTTCTTCAAGAAGTATTGAACATTTCCAAAGCTCTTGGAGTTCTTATTTGAGGAATCGAATTCCCTTGCATTGGAATCCTTGGCCAATGGTTTCCTATACTCCCATAGCTAGATTAACCTTCCTATTCATCTACTTCATCTCCACCTAGTTGTGAAACTTCTTCATCTGAATGTACATGCTCTAATACCAATAATGCTAGAGTAGGTTCACTCCACAAATAAATCACCTTAATGCACTAAATCCATATATTATGCAAAGACAAAACTATTTCCTAGAAAACAAGAAAACTAGCTATCTTCAATTAATTTATTAGAAGATTACAACAAGATTCACATAACTCACAACATCCAAAACCTATGACACTCAAATTGTAGAGAATAAGGCTCTACAACCATACAATGGTTATTCTCAATGCAAGACACAACCAATAGAAATCTCTCCCACAACTTGGAACTAAGATCTTAACTCAAAAGTGAGATACAAGAGAATAGAACACATAGACCAACACACCACAATCTAATCTTGGACCTACAATCACCAATTACACTCACCCAAAGTGCTTTCACACACTCTCTTACCTAGCTCTCCACTCTCAAGAGCATTTTCTCTCACTCCTTAAGCATACAAGCTTTCTTCTTGCAAACACACTCTTCTCCTTTCTCATGGATGGATACATACATAATTATAGAGATCCCAAACCCTAGGAAGCTTTCTATTTACCTTCATAGATGTTTCCCACAAGAATCTAGAGTCTTTCATATGTTTCCCAATCAAAACACCACATTATAGCATTTTCCTTCACCGACTTAGCATCTCTGGTCTTACTTAGACATCTACTATGAAATCCCTACTTTCAGGTAAGATGTCTACTATTTTTGGTACATGCCTACTTTAGTCCATAGACATCTATACTTCAAGTTAGATGTCTAAGGTGAGACATATATCTTTCTAGGTAGATGTTTATCCTGCAGGTGCCAAAAATAAAAATGCTCATTTTGATGTTTAAAGACTCTAAATGCCTCCCAACAAGTCCCCATAGACCCTGGAATCCCTTGAACTCATCAAATGAGCCAAAAACACCTCCAAAATGCCAAAACATCCAAGAATCATCATCATCAAAAATCAAAATAAGAAGACATATAAAAATAGGATACACTCATCTAGGTCTTCTCCAAGTGCAAAACTTGCAAAAATAACTTGTAGGACAAGCACAAGGGAATCAAAAGAGGTGATCCTACACCAAATCATGCACCATTATTGAAAATTATATATAGTATTAACACTCAAAGATCATATTTCATTACTTAATTATGATGCACTCTAGGTGGTTGCCTACCTGAAGTAGTGCTTATGATGGATGACATTAAATGAGAGCTTAAGTTCAATTCCATCTAATCTGGAGCAGTTATAGGTATCATTAGACACTTTTCATTTAATAATAAATGGATCCAATCATTTTTCCAAAAAAATTTTATGGTCACCATTGTTTTTTAAATTCCATAGCAAGACTAAATCATCTTCCCTAAATACTCTCTTAACAGCTCATCTATCAAACAATCTTTTAGTTTGAAAAGCATGTGCTAATGATTTATCTCTCATTTTTTCTATCTCTACTTCTCTCCTTAGCAAAAAACACATAAGACTTTTAATTTTATCTAATTTAAAACTATATTTCTGAAAAAATTCAAAGGTAGAAATCATGATTTTATTTGAGCATGTTCCATAGATTAAATTAAAAGAAGAAGTACCAATGAATTTCTTATATCTTATGCAATCAATACAAAAAGCTAATAATAAATGTGCATGCTAGTTATCTAGACTTCCTTCCATTGATATTTTTATCTAAGAAATAATTTTCTTATTGGTTGACTCTACAAGACCATTTCTTTGGGGATAGTAATTAGAGGAAGAAAATATAAGAATCAATTTCTCTAAGGTTCATTGAATAAATTCTTTAGACTGAAATGCAAATCCATTATCCAAAACCAATACCTCTAGTATTCTAAATCAATTTAATATATGAGTCTCAAGGAAATTGATCACATCATATGAGGAACTTCTCCTTAAATATTTTGCTTCTAACCATTTAGTAAAATAATCAATGGCCATGAGAATGAATTTATGGCCAGCTCTTGAAGGTGTAATAGTTCCAATAAAGTTTAGCCCCTATTGTTGAAATGGTTCATCAATAATCACTAGATTTAAACAAATTCTTTCTTTACTTAATTTAGGGTTATGTACTTGATATTAGAAATAGTTTCATATTTTATCGTTCATATCTTGATACATTTTAGGCCAATACCATTTTTATCTCAACACATGCTGCATCGTGAACTTTGGTGACTTATAGAACAATCGTAAATAATCATGAAATTTCTCTAATACGAGTTCAATTTGGTCATTCATAACACATTCCAAAAGTACTCCTCTAAAGTCTTTCCTAAATAATGTTCCATTTTTAATGACAAATTTATTAGCTTATTTGATAAAAGCCCTTATTTGACTTTTATTTAAATTCTCTAGTATTTTTCTAAAGATAAGAAATTCAAGAATATCATCAAACTAGTTTTCTTTATCAAAATTTAATATATATGATTTAAGATCTTCCATCATAAGCTTAGCTAAACCCATTCCTTTCATTGTTTTACAAGATTCAAGTGAGAATTTGAATTGTTGAATCATTGCGATCTAGTTTTCTCTTCTTAAGGCCATTTCATTTTGAACTAAAAAATATCTAATAGTTGGCTCCACTATCATGATATGCACCAATGCTCATTCCAAGTAGTACTTAAAATGTATAAGCATCTTAATCACTACATATGCCTACTTCTCCAACTCTATATAATTTTTCATAGAACCTTTACGCTAATATCCAAAAAATTCTATTGGTTCATCTTCTCCATTGTTCTTTTGAGTTAAAATAGCAACAATTGAGTCATTAGAAGTAAATGGATATAGTCAAAAATATTTCTTTAATTTTAGCTTAGTAAGATAAGGTGTTTCTTTAATTGCTTCCTTGATCTTGCTACGGGCTTTTATGGATTCTGATGTCTTTTTGACTTCACAATCCTTTTTAATTATATGGCTAATGGCTTAGTAATTTTTGTGAAACCATGTAAGAATTTTTTAATAAAATTTATCTTTCCAAAGAAAGATCTCAGATATTTCTTATTTGTTGGATGTTCAATATCCTAAATTTCTTTAATTCTTAAATTATTGATAGCTATACCCTTCTAACATATGACATGACCAAGAAGAGTTCCATATTGTACTCCAAAAATACTTTTCTTTAGATTCAGAGATATACCAAACTAATGATATCCATCAAAGATATCTTCAAGATGGCCTATATGATCTTCTTTTGTGCATGAATATACACTAATATCATCAAGATACACAACCAAAAAATTATCAATAAGTCCCTTGAACATGGTATCCATTGCTTGCTGAAATGTTGCCCCAGCATTGAAAAGACCAAAAGGCATTCTTCTGTACACAAATATTCCCCATATTGTGGTAAAAGCTATTTTGTATCTATCATCTTTATATACCATAATCTAGTTATATCCTAAAAATCCATCTAAGAATGAATAGGCTTGACATCTTGATACTTTGATTAACATCTCATCAATTTTGGGAAGTGGATACCTATCTTCTTATTATTATTATTTTTGTGCTTCATTTAGATTTCTAAAATCAACACATAATCTGATATCTCCATTTTTCTTTATACAAGCACAAGATTTGCTATTCATACAGAATATCAAATGGGATAAATAATCTTGGCCTATAATAGCTTTTTGATTTCAACTTGCATTACAGGTTCAAACATAGGATTGAATTTCTTTTTTTCATTTTTTTTTTTTTGTCTTACCACTTTACAGCCTTCTAGCAAAGAAAATTTATGAGTGATTACATTAACATTGAAAGTTTTAAGATCATCATATGACAAAGAAAAATTATCAAGGTTTTCCTTAAGTAATGACAATAATTTTTGTTTAAAAACAAGGTCTCGTTTCTTGTTATATTTGATATTCTTGGATTATCTTTTGATCCTAAATTTATTTCTTCATAAGCCTAATAGTTATAATTCTAAACCTTTGATCCTTTGATTAATTTTCCATGAAAATCTTGTTCGTAATTAATAATTTCTTTTGAAATAAAATTACACTGAAGTTGAGTTGAGGTTTCATTGATGGAGAGAATTACATGTTTAAATTCATCCTTACTTTTTAATAATTTGAGGATTTTTTGCTCATCTTAAAAAACTTGAAAATGTTCTATATTATTAAGGATGGATGGTTGATGTTCAATTTCTATAATAGTTATTTTATATTCAATAACTTTTGAAGGATGCAAAGTATACACTGCTAGGGCCAATTCATCAGCTAGCTGATTTTCAATTATTGGTATGTGTATAACTTTGCATTGTTCAAAATTTTCTATGAGATTACATGCAAGCTATTTTTAAGGCCTTAAAAATGAACTTTTCACTACACTGTTTTCCTTAATTTGTTTACAAATAAGTCTGGAATCACCTTTGATAGTTATTCTCTTTATGCCCTCTTGTAAAGTTATTTTAATTTCTATACACAGAGCATCATATTCTTCATTATTTTTAGTACATGAAAATGGAAAATGAATGGCCTTGAAACATTTTTAAGAATCTTCTATAATTGAAACTATACTAGCTCTAGCCCCTTTTAAGTTACATGAACCATCAAAATATAATTCCCCTTTTTCATTTTCCACTTGTTCTAACAATTTCAAAATAGGAATTTCTCTTATAGAACATACTCTTACTAAAATATCTATAGTTTTAATAACTTTATTCTTATAATCAAATGTAGCATTCTTTAGCATAAAGGGCTTACTATATATATAAATTTGATTTGGATCACCTTTCCATGGTAACCACATGTGTGAATAGTTAGTTGCTATATATCTTGAAAAGTTTTTACTCCAACTTCAACTCAAAGAAGGCTATATGAGTCTAGAATATCTACTATTTGGATTATTACTCTACTTTTTATATGAGGACCAAAAGCTATTTCGAGTAAGAAATTTTCCAACTATCCCACAATTTTCACTCTAATTTTGTCCACCTGAACAATCTTCTTATTTGACTATTCTGGTGTTAGACCTAACTATTTGTAAATTGCTAGTGGCATAAGAGTTGAAGTAGCTCCTAAATGAATACCTTCCATTTTACTTGATTGTTAGAAGAAAGGAGGGGCTTCTTTACCAAGTATACATGGATATTTTTTATTTAATTTTATCCTCATTACAAACAAAATTTGCCTCAAATTCCCCTACTTTCTTCTTTCCTTTAACCATCTCCAAGAATTTATTTTGCTAACTACCCATTTGTAATAATTGAAAAACACTTATATTAGCCTTGATGAATTTAAGATTTTCCATTAAATCATATTTCTTCTCATCATAAAATTTCTTTCTCCTATACCATGAGGCATTTAATGAATTTCCTTGAGATTTTTCATCTTCTTTGTTATCTCTCTGATTTTTCTTTTTATTTTCTGTTGATTCAAAACTCTTTTGCATAGTAGTGGATTCAGGAATTCTATTTGGGAGTCTAAAAGAAGTCATTTTTTCTTTTTCTTTGGACCTCAAATTATACCCTTCATTATTATTGCATTTTCCATTAGATAAGAAATCATCTTCTAAATTTATTAATGAAGAACTTTCGCTTTCAAATGATTTATGAATATAGGAGATGTCTAAGAGTTCATTGTCAAACTTAATATACAAGAAATTTAAAGCTACTATAGGTCCATCATCATCAAAATAAACTACTTTAACCTCACAACGCCTATGTTTTTTGTGGTTTTTCTCTTCCTTAATCTTCACTTTGGCTAAAAGCCTCTTCTAACTTTATGACTTTGTTTGATAAATCCTTAAGTAATTTTCCCTTTTCTTGCTTCTCTTCTTCATCTAGTAAATTTATAGTTGATTCTTTACTTGTTGAAGGAAACATCTTAAATTGAGTTAAATTATGTAAGGGAACTACAAATTTTTGTTTATCATTTGAGGATTGCATGGTTTCACAATTGGCTAAATTTAATTGTTTCTCCAATTGAATGGATTCAGTAAAAAGATCATTTAAAGTATTTAAATTCAAAATTCTTCTCAATCATATTGAAATCTTTGGATTAATAGCACTCAAATATGTCTCTTTAAGAATTTTACCTTGTGATCTATATTATTGTTGAAATAAAACACAAATTCGCTAGAATTTAATGTTGAATTCCCTAATCGATTCCTTTGTATTCTATTTTGTTTGAGCTAATCCAAAATATAGTTTCTATTGATGAATCTGATTACCAAAGTGAGCTATGAATAAATTCTTCATATCATCCTAGCTTGTAATGTTATTGCTCAGCAAGTTGAAATACCAAATTTGAGCCATATCTCTCAAATTCACTACAAACAACCTACAAACTTGATCTTAATGTTGGACATTTGCATGTGCTAATGCTAACTCAAATAAATGAACGTACTCTTCATCCAAGTAAGCTTTATCAGGGATATAAGGCTTGGGTAGATATTTGTACCTTGCTTTAGGGATATCATGGTAGTTATGAAGTCTTAGCGGTGTGGCTACTTGCCAAGGATTTACTAGTGGGGGATTTTCCATATTGGAATTTCTTCTAGTTGTTGAACACCTAGAGCTTCTTCATCTAATTTTAATATCTAGTAAACCAGATAAAAAGGATGAACTTTTTGCCCTTCTAGTTTTAACTCCACTACTCATTCCTACTTCACAAAACTTTTTCTTCTCTACTTTAGATGAATAATCAATCTTATAATTAGGATATTCCTTAGGATTTTCAAATTTTCTAGACTTCTCAAGATGTTTAGTCTTGTACAAAAAAAAAGCTTCATTGAGCCCTTCTTTCTAGCACCAAAAAGAACTATTAGCGACTATTTTGGATTCCCTATTTATCGCCAATGCTATTGGTCCTTGTCTTAATAATTAAAACCACTCAGGAAAGAGGTTCTTTCAAACTTGAATTTTAGTGTTGTTGGTTTTTGGCTACACTATGGCTCAAATATCTTTAAATAAACTCAAATAATTAACAAAGCTATATATGTGACTCAAATTTGTATATATATCATCCAATTACTCGCACTACGACAATTTTTAATCAACTTGGTCTATTAAATCTTTACTATAAGTAAATGTGAATTTTGTCTAAAACAAAGCTATTTAGCTTGTACAATCTTTAATGAACAATATTTATATTCATCTTATCTTCATTCAATGATAAAGTGTAATTTAATAAATATACTACTAATTTTTCCTAGAGAAGTATTCTACAAGAAAAATGGGAGTAGAATAGTCTTCAATGATATTGGATGAAATGGGTATTAAATTATGTAATTCTAAATCATGAAATGTGTTATCATAGAATTGAGAGAATACTTAGGAAATAAATCTATTCCTATCATTCCAAGATAACAAAGAAAATTCACAATCCTCACTATAGATGAGCAATTGCACAAACCTAGAAAAGAAAGAACTTAATATTGGACAACTCTATTGCAAACTAAATAAATTTAAAACAAACAAAGTATACTCATAACAAAGAAACAAAAAGCCAAGAGTAAAACTTCAGAATCCCATTGTATTTAAATTAGTTTTTACAATCCTTTGTTTCCCCTTTCTTCTTCCTTTTTTGTTTTTTACAAAAAGTGACTTTGCTTTTTGTAGAGGCTGAAAAATTCAATGCTGGAGGGCCAAAACTTTTAGGTAACAATAGTGTAACCCCAAATCCAAATGAGCCTTAGAAGAGAATCCAAGGTTCCCTAGATGTTCTTGTCAATCACCAAGGAACTTAATGATCTGTTACTAAAATGCAAAATAAAGATTACAAGCATATGATCTAAGTGCAGAGAAATGTAAAGTAAACTATCACAAATGAATGAAACTGCAAACTTGTATTAAAATGATGGAAAATTTACAGCAACAAAGCTTAGAGAATACCAGTTTTTAGATTTTGATGACCAAGAGCTTAAGGGAGAATGCGTAGAACTTGATATAGCTAGCAAGATATGTTTTACAATTGAATCTTCCTTCAAGGAATTTTTGTAATCTACCCTTCGAGCTCACTATCGATTTTCTCTACCAGTGTTGCTTACACTGGTAGAATGGTTGTGGGTGGTCATGGACTTCTAAAGTTTGCATTTCTTCAAATGTCTCTAGTTTGGCCTAATTGCAAAGCTTTCAAAAGTCATGAAGATGTGTAAGAGGTTGGCTGCAATAGGCTAGAGTGTTGCTAATTGCTAACTAATTGTTGTAGCATGTCAAATGATTTCGATGAGAATAATCTGTAGCATGTGAATGCCAATGTAATTTAGGTTTTTGCCCAAAATTCCAACGTAATTGGAATTTTCCATTAGCGTGTATGCTAGCGTATATTCTAGCGTAATTGAACTTTAGCTTAAATCTTTGGCGTAATTGGCATTTTCCATCAGCATATGTGCAAACATATGTGCCAATTTGGGTAGTATTATGCCAACATAATTGGCATTTCCACCACCCAAATTCATAGCTTAGGAACCTTTAGTGTATAGATCTTTTCTAGCCAATGTTGGTAGCATATTTAGGCTATTTTCCTAGCGTATAAGCTTCTAGCATTTTGGCTTTTACTGCAAATTTTTGATAGCATATTTACCTTTTTGGCTTCTATACGCCAGCTTGAATGATACTTTTAGCTTATAAGCTACAAATTACATCTTTGTACACTAGAAACTATTCAAACTAAGCTAGAACAAAATTCATGAGGTGGGATTTTTAATGGGAGCATGGGCAATTATTTTTGCCTTTGAAATTCCCATTAAATTACAATGTAAACACTCTAGTCATTAGGCTTCATATGTAAATGCAAATTTTCTTTGAGGTGTCTCATTGGCCTCTCTTTGTTGATGGTTGAATTATTGACCTGAGAGGCATCAACAAAGAATACAAAACATTGTTGTAAGTTCATCACCAACACTCCTTCTCCATACTTGATCTATAGTTACCAAACCATACCAATAAGTCCTCACAATGATGAAATGAGGTCATTGGGGAATGTTATGAGTTTAAGCTGATATAGAGGTCATATTGGTTATCAAGGGACAAACAAGAAATTCCAAATGTTAACATCATAACCATGACGTGATGTTAACATGTCTCATCGAAGAAGTCTTCATGCTTGACTACTTGAAGTGCTAGCTACTTAATGATATCTTAAGGAAGCTAACACTCCATTCTTATGCTTCTTAGGTCATCTTCCTCTCTCTCTCTCTCTCTCTCTCTCTCTCTCTCTCTCTACTTATTTGATGTTAGGCTACATTAACCTCTTGGCTTTATGACAATTTACTTTTCCTTTTTTATTGTGGGGTAAAACCTTCATTGGGTTTCATCACCAAGGCTGAATTTTGTTTTCTCACTTCAATGAGTTGTGTTACTCGTAGTGA
This sequence comes from Gnetum montanum, assembly GCA_015680685.1. Taxonomy (NCBI): domain Eukaryota; kingdom Viridiplantae; phylum Streptophyta; class Gnetopsida; order Gnetales; family Gnetaceae; genus Gnetum; species Gnetum montanum. The sequence goes on along the minus strand of MNCI01020141.1, from coordinate 754,523 downwards.
ACTTGATTTTTTTTTCTCGCGAAATGAGATGTGTTACACTTGGAGAACTAGATTTCTACCTTCTCACTAAATGAGATGTATTACATTCAATGAATTGGACTAATGAAGCATATCAAAGGAGATGTCACTAGGTCATGATGCATGAATGTCGAACATATGGTTTCCATTATTAACAAGGTAAGGGAGGCCATAATTTGGCTATGGGAATATGGCTTAGGAGGAGTATTGGAGATGATGTGAGGTAAGCATTGTTGGTGTAGTCAAACAAGCTAATTGAATCTCATGTATCAAGGTCACATGGTCACTTACTACTACAATGAGTGGTACCTTTGCAATGACTTCAGGCTCATCCTACAAACACCACTCTAAGAGGACAAGAAAAAAGTCAAAGAGTACATGTGATTACAATAAACATAGGCTATCATTGATAATAATAGGTAGAACATAAGAAATCTATACTTTTGTTTCATAGATTTGTACAAAGTTTGTGACTCTTTGTAACATCAAAAGAAGTTATAAGAGGTTACACTACCTCTCTTATTGTAGACTACAATAGTTGTCAACATTAGGCATTCACCTAAACCTATGAACAAAGGTCAACCACAGGGCTAGGTGTCGACTTTGATGTTGCCTTACAAGGGTTTTATCATGTCTTGAGCAAGCTTAAGTTTTGGCAAGGAACTTGGTTTTATGAATTTTCTCCTCACCATTGTGGTTTAGATGGGAATTTCAATCAAGGACTCTTCGTGATTGAAACACCACAAAATTTTGGGTCTCAACTTTGTGACAGCAAATATGGCTATGTCAAAACAGTGGCATTTTGCCCATATTTTTCCAATTGTTGAGTGTAGCCAGCTCCAACTACTAGATTTGCAAAATTTTTCTAAGTGTTAGAATGCTAGCACTCTCTGCAGATTCACATAGCACCCTATTACGCTGCATAGCATAGCACCATGTCTACTGCAGCGTAGCACCCTATCCAGTGTTGCAGCCAACATCCCATGTCCTGCACGTAACATGGGACATGCCCAACAACCAGCATCCTGTGTTCCACACATAACATAGGATGAGCATTGTAAACAGTGTCCCATGTCCCATGCGTAACATGGGATGAGCATAGTAGATAGCATGGTCCCACCCACCACACTTCCACGTGGCACTTGATTTGCATTTTGGGCTAACCCTTTTCACACACACCCATTTTAACACCACGTAAGTCCCTATTTGATCGACAAGATCATTCAGGGTACCCCATTTCTATTTTCTCCAGCACAGCCCTCTCATGGATTTGGGGTTAGGCTATATGCCTAGTGACCTCTCGGTGTTCTAGCCACTAATGTTTTCGAATGTCACATTTTTTTGGCACTAGAAGGAGGGCCTAAACCTCTGTGTTCTTTCTGAGTACCAAAGGTAGTCCTACATGCTTTTTGTACCCTGTCACTAGTAGCTTGCTAGCGTAGACATGACACCCCTATGGTTGTCTACGCACCAGGTGGTGCAGATTGGTTGCCACGATGGTTCCTCTCGAACCTTGTAAGATGAAAGCCCTAAACTGTCTACTGTGTTACGCTGCATCTATCCACTGTGATACGTTGTCTACTGCATTATGCTATCTACTGTGTTATGTTGTCTACTACGTTACGCTGTCTACTGCATTATGCTCTATACTGTGTTACACTATCTACTACGTTATGTTATCTACTGTGTTACTATTTTTTCTACATTTTTACACTCAGCCATTTTCTTAAATTTTTTTGCAACTGACACACTTAGTCATTTTTCTGCAGTTTTCAAAGTTGGCCATTTTCTGCAAACAGCAAGTCTCCCAACCAATCTGTGAATATGAATCTAGATTAACCTTCCATGTTGGTATCTAACACATTTGACACTACAATCCAGCCAAAGCGTGCTGCACTAAGCCATGAACAATACAATTTTTTTTGTGCCAAAATCCAAGCAGGATTATCAATGGATTACCTTGATTTAGAGGTAAAATAGGACTACGAACGAGTCCACCAGAATAGACAAGAGTACAACCCCTCCTTGTTTGACATAATCTCACTCACGGAGTCCTACCACTAGTTATTGTCCCAACTCATCCATGCAAACAAGCATGATGCAAGGAAAACCTATGAGAAAGCCTCACAGAAGGAAGAAGATGAGTTTGAGGCATGCTCTAAACATGAGATCCACCCCTACATCATTTTCCAACAACTGCTCCCTAGTACAGCCCCTCCTCAGTTCAGTCCATCCATCCTCTCTAAGATGGTGACCATGCCAATTTAGCCTTCCTTGCAAGAAACTAATGCATTTTTCAAACATTATGCTCATGCAGGGGCCACCTCTCAACCCTAGACAACTCAAACATCCTACGTTCCACCTGTCTCATTGGCGTTTGTGGTGTCCATCCAACCCACTTGTGTGTGGCCTACTTCAATCACTGCACCCATTGCTCAACCAACATATCAACAAACATCTACTACGATGTTAAACTGGCAACAAACGTCCGCTATGACGTTAAACTAGTAACAAACGTCCACTACAACATTAAACTGGCAACAACTGTCCACTATGATGTTAAACTGGCAAACTCCACAACCAATAATTCTATCCTATGCTATGCAACCAACACAAGCCCAGCCAATGCAATCGGCTGCCACATCCCCAAGCTTAGATCAGGCATTCCAGCTGATCCAAAGCTTGATAGAGGAGATCAACTGACTCAAGATTACCTCCTCTGACACCATCAAGGTGGTAGACTTCTATGGAGATGATCCCATAAGTCCTACGATACCACCTCTAACTCTCCCAACTGGGGTCTAGCTGCCACAATTCACCAAGTACAATGGTGAAGGGGATCCCAATGCACACTTGGTCACATTTTGATCTAAGTGCCTACTCCTTCAAGCTTGGCCACATGTCATCATGCGTGTTTCTCCATGTCACTCACAGACAAGGCCTTAGACTAGTATCGCACACTCCACAAGGCCTCAATCTCCTCTTTCAAGGATCTCATAAGCTAGTTTGTGACGTGCTTCAGGTACAACCTAAAGCTTGAAACAACCCTCGACCAGCTGATGCAAGTTATGCAGGGGCCTCTAGAGCCCATGCCAAAATTCCTCCAATGTTGGAATGCTACATTAAGTGAAATGCATGAACCCTTAGTAGAGACACATTTACTGGCCATCTTCAAAGGTGTAGTAAATGACTTCATTAAGTCCAAACTATATTATCTAGCCCCAAAGACTCTTAGCCAAGCCTTTTCCCAAACAAAAGGCATAGAGGAAGCTGCACAAGCTAGCAATGACCCAGCCTACATGGCCTACAAAAACCAACATGCTTGCAAGCAAAACACAATAGTGGAAATAGTGGCCACAAGCACAAAAGCAACCAATCAAGGCCTAATAACTAAGCAACCCAAGGCCCCAGCTGACAAAATCGCCAACTCACCTACATCGGTAAGGGCCATCCCAAGGCCTAACTTTTAGTGCAAGGACTGCTCAAAGTATACACCACTACCAATGGAACCCTCTAAACTACTGGAGCAACTCTTAAAAGCTAGGAGATCCAACACAAACATGTATCATTGATTACCCACCAAAAACATAATAGGTACTATGAACTACTAAGGAACCCCACATTAGCGGTACCAAACAAGTGCCCAATCCGACAACATTTTAAACTAGACCAATACTGTCATTACCGCTACTTGTCTAGTCATAGTATAGACAACTATCGTGCTTTGCAGGAGGACCTGCAAAGAATGATAGAACTGGGTCAATTGGTGCTCGACACAATGATTCAATACAACATAGATGATGCCTCCTATTTCATAAACTCCATTAGCATAGGTGGCAAGCCCAAACCTGTGCAACAACCTTTTGTGATCCATGTGCCTCTTAATAAGGCAAGGGTCCCCTCAGCCTCGGCAAGCAAGAGGCCTCCCTTTGTTATCAAAGTGCCACCTCAAGCACCCACAACACCCTTTGTGATCAAGGTTCCAAACTAATCATCCGCTAAGACGTTAAAATGGCATGATGTAGCAACAAAAATTGCTAAGCAACCTTTCATTATCAAGGTGCCACAACAAGTTGGCCACATAACAACTCCTCCTAAAGCACCATTTTTCATAAGGGTGTTACAACGTGATGGCCTCTCACCTACCTAGAGCCCAATAGTGGGCAATGTCTCAATCTATCCTCCCTCAAGGATCGACCCCACTAGCAACCTAGGTAGGCCTACCAAATGGCAATGTAAGAGGACAAACGAGCACCTTGCAACCCCCATGGCCGAAGCAAAGGCCACAACTAGCAAACAACAACTAAACACTGGGGCCCCTACCCCCAAGCAGGCCAAGAAAACCAAGCCCAAGTCCCCTTTGCGAGAGATCTTTCTCTCAAGCCACATGGAGGAAATCAAGGCCAACACAACAACCAATGACAAGGACCTCGTAGCTGCACTAACCTAGGTGAAACAAACACTCAAGAAAAAGAACACAACGTTGAGCTTGTATGACCTAGTCATGATCTCATATACTCATTGTCAAGCATTGGCCCAGATCTTGGCCTCCATTCTTGTTACGAAGGACATCCTTGCAAATGAGGCATCCATCCATGCAACAATGTTATCCCCTACACCACAAGAATCGAGTTCAACATCCAAAATGTTCTGCGACAATGCAGTCAAAGTTAACCCTGAATGAGGGGAGGTCACAATAGCTCCACTATCCATTAGCATATGTGTTGGGTAGTGCACCATCCGCAAAGTACATGTCGATGATGGTGTAGCAACAAACGTAGTCCTATACTCCGTCATCGACAAGCTAGACCTAGCAAATGAAATCAGGCCAACCAAAGCTACGTGTCTAAAATCCTTCAATGGATCACGTGTCATAGTCAAGGGTACAATCAACTTAGCCTTTGTGGTAGGAGAGAACTTCCCCACTAGTCCATATTTCACTATCATATAGGAGATGCCAGGTTTCAACATGATTCTAGGTAGGCCTTGGCTAGCCCAACTAAGAGCCATCTCCTCTCCCATCCACCAAGAAATCCACCTTTCATATGAAAGTGGTCAAGTTATCATCCATGGTGATAATGCTTCCTCTTCGACTATTCATGACATGGACATGGTGCAAGTTTCGAAAGAAGAGTTTCTTGGTGGTACACCTACAGCAACCAACTCAATGCCTAAGGCTAACACACCCGAACGAGTGGTTGAAGCCAACAGCCTCCTAGAGGATCCTAAGCCTTGCACACCCCCTAATCCACACCTAATTAGGAAGCAACTATGTGACTTTTCCTTGGCCAAAAACACATTAAGCACCAGCTCACCCCTTTCCTTCATTGGCCATGCATTTTTGGTTTTTTCTTAGGTTGCATTTGTTCATGCATTTACATTTCACTTGCTTGCCTAGTTTACACACTACTTCACTTTGTTTAGGAATTTCTACTTTATATACACATCCATCTACTTAGTGTTGGCACATTTGGCCATTTCATGGAATAGTAAGATTCATCTTAAACATTATTGTAAGAGTGGGAGAATGTAAATGTGTTATTTCATACTATTGGTATGGAATCTAGGGGAGACCATAATATTATTGATGGAAATAATGCATATATGAAAGACAGTAAATAAAAAATTGCAAGAGATAATGTGCCAATGATGAATCAATTGACAAGCAAGGAATTCTTCATTGTTGGAAATATGTTCAGGAATTGATCATTTGGATACTGGTAAAGAATAAGAGAAGAGAACTGGAAATGAAAATTCAAAAATCAGAATCAACAGATTGTATAAATAACAAAATGGGGAAATTATCAGTGGATGTTTGCAAAATGATGGAGAAGATATTGTTAATTTAAAATTGAATATAGAAAATGAAAGTTTTGCAAATGGAACAATCCTCATAGATGACGGTAAATACAATGATCTAAACTATGGTATTGCTCATGGATTGGAAAGGAGACGTGTTGGTACTAACACAGAGGTAAATCTAAAATTATGCGTTGATTCAGTTCATGATTTACCAAGCAACAGTAATGTGTGCAAAGAAATTTGTGGAAATGGTGATTTAGCAGCTGATCTGCAGGCATCAGTAGATTTTGCAAAAGTGCTAGGGTTTGTTGATCTTTAACGGTTTCTATTTTTGTACGCAATCTGATCAAAATAGAATGGTGAACCCGACTGTTTTCTTTGGCCCCAAGATCAGTGGCACCCCTGTCGAGCGTATTGTGATAGAGCCTTGCAAGAATGCGGTTACAAGGACGGCGGAGGAGGAGCTCTCATGGTCATTGCCGCTTCGATCAAAACAGGAACCACAATCAGAGCTTCGCGGAGAATTTAAGCAGCAACACATTTAGTTTCAAAATTATTTTTTTTCCACCGATATGCAGCTGGATCTGCTTGCCTTTGACGCCTTCTCGAACATTCTCTGCATTCTACAATGTGCACACTGCGCAAAGAATTTTCTGGCTATTACAGGGCCGTTCTCAACTTACCATACCCAACGCCATCATTCGCTGATACTCTAATCCATGGCACGTTCGCCCCTGGCTCTGCAATCAACGGTAGTGATTTGGAAGATGATTCACAACAAAAAAAAACGCAGGAAGTCCTAAGCGAATTTGGGGCAAAATAAAACAAATTCCAAATAACTAAAACCCTATGTTCAAGACCATATGTTCAGCACATCGTTTTTTTCAAGAAAAATCCTTCTGCTCTGCTCTTCAGCAACTAAACACCACACGGCAATGATGCCAGATGCAACGACAGAGCCTTCTTCCACAGTGGTGGTTGATAACGATTTTTGGCAGGGCGGGATAATTTGAAAATATTTGCTGGTAGTTCTAGGCCTAGCGCCTTCACATTCGGACCTCATATTTTGGATTTAAATTTTTATTTCCAGCCACTTTCACATGGGTGCAAGTGCAAATAAATTATTTATATAAATTTACATAGATTAGCTACCACGAACATCTACACCAAGGTAGATATTATACCATAACCTTGTTCATAAAATTACTAGGGCTTCAATAGTATTCAAAACTTAAAAATTTTAAACAAGTAAAAATGAAAAGCTATTGGAGCTATAATTTTAAACAATTATATGGAGCTATTGGGTTTATTTTCATTATTCACAAAAGCAATATTTGCAATATTTCTCCTAACTTCCTAAGTTAATACTTCCTAACTTGTTGGGCAAGTTACTTGGGAGAGAAGTTAGTAAAGATATTTTGGATGTAACTACCATTTGAACCCTATAAAAAGGCTTCAGGAATAAGAAGAAAGAGAGATCACAAGGGGGGGACAATATATCACACTTGGGCTACCACACTTGGGGTCTCATTTTTGGTATCACACACTTGGGCTCTCACTTGGAGACACACTTTGAGTCTTGGGAGAAGAGCATTGTAAAGAAGAAATTGTGAA